>SKCR01014116.1:0-76653 GCA_019454045.1 Zanthoxylum bungeanum | reverse complement strand
AAAAGTCAATGATTTCAACTTTCCAACAACTATACTATTCCAACAACTTACATCACTCAAAGTGTCACAAGTTGTCTTTTCAATCAATCAATCAATCACATCAATCAATCACATCACTCAAAGTGACATTTGATTTGACGCTTGATGTGACGAATGATTTGACGCTTGATGCGACTTGCGACGCCGCACTCGAATTCGAAATACGAATGCGCTCGCAATCACACTCGGGCTCGGGTTCGCTAATTCCAAATTAACGATTTTTCCGTCGCGTCGTAATTAGATGATTACGCCTAGCGAATTCACTATTCACGTCGCTAACGAATTAATTCTAAATTAATTCGTTCGCCCGAATTAAAATCTAATTTTAATTCCGCGTCGAAATCTAATTTCGTTTAATATATCAAATATATTAATTTATCGATTAATTCCAAATTAATCATTCTCTCCTTTTAGATGATATTTTATCCTAAATAAAATATCTCTGTAATTAATCCTAGATTAATTTTCTCTCTCTCTTCTATATAATCCCAGATTATTCAAGAGTGCGAGTTGTGCGTCATCGGTGGATTATCGGGAAGCGACCCATGAGATCTCCAGATAAGTTGGCAGTAAATACGGTCGTCGGAGTATCCGAATCACGTACGTACCAAGTACTACTTCTACGAATCTACCGATTTACGAGACAAGGTCGACTCCTAGCAAAGCACCAAGTCTCTACCCCATTCTCCGGACATATCCATCTAAGAATAGAAGATCTGTATCAAGCGTAGTATACGATTGTATTGTGTATATCGGCCAGTATCTGATAGTCACGTGCTAGGCCTGGGGCTGGATAAGTGTCTGCCCCGTACGAAGCACATGTCGGATGTCTGGTAACTAGTCTCTATAATCGGATATACATGACCTTGTCATAATATCCCGATGGCCGCGCAGCACTTAAGAGCACTAATACCGTATCCTGCGTGACATCATCTCCACTATGACTGGAGTGATACTTCCGTCTTGACATCACATCCCATACACACTACGATTCTCAATATACCCGGCATTGGCGTACACAGAACCGGTTAGAGTCCTAGACGACCTCAACTAAAGTATATCGATTGTCGCAAGCATTAGCGATGTAAGTCTCAGGTTAAGACTATACACACCTACCTTGATTTCGGCCTCCCATAGACACATATTCATAATACCAATGGGATTCCGAGGGGTCTATCCAGAGCGAAGCTGTTTCCCGTACCATCGGTGAAACACGACCTCCTATCGCACTTGCATAAGTATCCAATACTCATATATATGAGAACTATGCCGTTGTGCCCTCACAACGCACCAAGTGCAATACTACCTATTCCGCATTATCGATGTCCAGTCTCGATAATACTCCGGCTAGGGATATTTAATGATTAATCCTTCGGGGACTGATACTGTCTCATATCATTCTCAGTCCAGGAACTAATCATAGGGACCTCTCTTCATTTATATATCTAAGGTGATCTAATCACAAATGATGAGAGTGCAATTTCCTTGTCATATAGTTAATTTGTACAACAACACTATGATCTGTACAAATAGTGACGCTATGGGTCATATTATCCAACATCAATGTCGTTGGACAAGAAGTGATCTTGACTTTGGCCAACAAATCACAACTTGGACAAGACACCGATGTGGAACAAAACCCTCATGATTCAAATACATCCAATTGACAAGGTCTTGACTTTGGCCAACAAACCAATGCCAATTGGATCTTGAACAAGAATCATTCAATGGAAGGATAATCGCTTAATATAGAACGAGGGTTTTTCGCGTGCAAATTGGCTACCAATTTAATTATCTTTGTTAAGGTCTCATCATCATACACCCTTAAACATGCATTCTAAATACATAATAAAGCGAGTATGAAAATAAATAATAATGATATGCGGATGGATACTTTACACATTAATCCTAGATCAAATCTCTCTTTCTCACTCAAGCTAGCACTTGTACTACTTCTACCTGTTACACTACACTTCTAAAGAAACCTCATATACATAGAGGGGAATAGGTGAGAAGAGAATACAAAGAGAATGAAGGTGATAAGGCTGGACACGCAGGTCCAATTTAATAAATCGAATTTATTACAACAATTTCTAAATTGCCCACCCATCTAATATCCATCTGATATGCATTATTCATTCAACACAACCACGCATTCACACACATAAGCATGCTATCAATCAATATAATCAAATTAATTAATCTGATAATTAAGTGATCATCCAATGTTCAAACAACGATTTGATTTTGTTCGAGTCAAACTCGTTTTTGCGAATAAGTACTTAAAGTACGAATTCATGAATTAAATTAAACTACATCATTAAATCAAATTAACATGCATTTAATACTAATTCACTATTCAATTCCAAATTAAATATTACACTTTTATTTAATAAATCTTTTACGATTTAAATTCCAAATTTAATCGCGTCGGGTCTCTAAGCCCGATTAACGTCCAACGTCAATTCAATTAAAGTCCAATGGGCTTTTAATTGATTTCTTAAGGCGTGGACTTTTGGTCAACTCGGGTCAAACCGATAACCAAAGTCCAATCCGGGATTTACCCCATAAGCCCATAAATCAATCTTGGCCCATTAGGCCCAATTGAACTTTAAAGGTTCATTAGTTGCATTTGGGCTTTATGGTTAAGGTTTTGGGCCCAATTGGATCCAATCCACTTGGCCTAAACCAAACTTGATAAATCAAGCCCAATAGGCCCAAATACAACTTTAAAGTCCAATTTCCAAAATTAGGCCCAATTAATTAAATTACCAAATTCCAAATTCGCAATTTAATTACCTAAAGTGTATATCATGATTAATTAACTAAATCAACATTTCCAAAACACTAAATTAGTCCAATTAATCATACTCAATTCATTATCATATGTCCAACACACAAAATGAAAAATCAAACCCATTTACATGCTTCTTTAGTCTCGGCCAAAAGAGGGATTTTGTGTCCGATTCGGTTTCAATCCAATCGAACCCATAATCGACATTAAATCACCATCCTAAATGATTTCATACACATCCAATGTCACAAAATCAAAAAAATACCAAGACATTAGGGCAATAAACCTATTCGGCCAACATGAAGATTTTGGGGTTTTTGTTCAATTCCAAATCCAATCCAATTCGATTCAAATTAACATCAACCTAAATGATTCTAACTCATCAAATGAATCAAAATTCAAAAATTCCAAGAATCCAAAATCAATATACCATTCGGCCAAGGTAAAGTATTTTGGGGAAAATAATTCCAAATCATTTTTCAACAAATTGGTCCAACCAAAATGAAATTAAAACATGTTATAAGCATACTCAAACAATCAATTTATTCAAATCATGCTCAAATCACATTTACCCAAATTTTAAGCCCTACAAATTTCATGCTTGAACCTCAGCTCTGATACCATGTTGGTTTTTATTAAGGTCCCAAGATCAAACAAGCAATGAAATTAATGTGTAAATACATCGACGAAGATAGCGGAATACTTACACATCGATCGGTTGAGTCGATTAGAAGACGTTTCAAGCCATGAAATCTCACTGTTTGGAGGCGCCACTACAGCAGATTTGCTCACTGGTTTGAGCTCATTCGGGTCTCAAAACGAAGCTCCAAACTCCGTCGGATGAGTCCCGCCTCATGGGTGAACCTCCCTAACACCTTCGCAATGTTCACAAGTGTGCTAGCACTAGATATCATCGAATGAAATCCACTCATTTGCTTCCCAAAGTCACGCCCAAACTGGTTGTAAAACCAGTGAAGAAAACCCTCAAAATGGCGTGAAAGAAGAAGTAAGAATGGTGAGAGAGAGAGATGGAAAAAGTGAGTGACTTGTAAAGCATTTTCCAAAAAATGCATTATATATTTTCCAAGAAAATATGCTAAAACCATTTACCAAATCATTTATCAAATAAAATAAAATGATAAAAGTTATTAGCTTGTCACTATTCCACCAACTTGCATCACTATTCACAAGTCACTTTAATAAAGTGATGTGATGAAAGTCAATCAATCAATCCTTCCATCAATCAATCAATCAATCAAACACTCAAAGTGACTTTTGATTTGACGCTTGATGTGACGATTGATTTGACGCTTGATATGACTTGCGATGCCGCACTCGAATTCGAAATACGAATGCGCTCGCAATCACACTCGGGCTCGGGTTCGTTAATTCCAAATTAATGATTTTTCCGTCGCGTCGTAATTAAATGATTACGCCTAGCGAATTCACTATTCACGTCGCTAACGAATTAATTCTAAATTAATTCGTTCGCCCGAATTAAAATCTAATTTTAATTCCGCGTCGAAATCTAATTTCGTTTAATATATCGAATATATTAATTTACCGATTAATTCCAAATTAATCGTTATCTCTCTCTAGACGATATTTTATCCTAGATAAAATATCTCCGTAATTAATCCTAGATTAATTTTCTCTCTTCTTCTATATAATCCCAGATTATTAATGAGTGCGAGTTATGCGTCATCGGTGCATTATCGGGAAGCGACCCATGAGATCTCCGGATAATTAGGCAGGCAGTAAATACGGTCGTCGGTGTGCCCGAATCACGTACGTACCAAGTACTACGTTCTACCGATTTACGAGACATGGTCGGCTCCTAGCAAAGCACGATGTCTACCAAATTCTCCGGACATATCCTTTAAAGAATATTAAGATCTATATCAAGCGTAGTATACAATTGTATTGTATTGCGTATATCGATCCAGTATCGGACGATCACATGTTAGGGCTGGGGCTGGAAATGTGTCTGCCCCGTACGAAACATATATCGGACATCAAGCAACTAGTCTCTTAAATCGGGCAATATTGACCTAGTCATATTGTCCCGACGGTTGCAACCTTTTATAGAGCACTAGTTCTGTATCCTGCGCGATCATCAACTCCATATGTCTGAAGTGACACTTCCATCTTGACATCACACCCAGTACACTACGATTCCTGATAAACCCAGAAGAGGTGAACACAGAACCAGTTTAGGTCCCCCAACCACCAAAACCAAAGTTTTACCGATTGTCGCAAGTACTAGCGATGCAAGTCTCAGGTTAAGACCATATACACCTACCCTGATGCGGCCTCCCATAGACACGCAGACATACTACCAATGGGATTCCGCGGGGTCTATCTAGAGCGAAGCTGTTTCCCGTACCATCGGTGAAACACGACCTCCTATCGCACTTGCATAAGTATCCAATACTTATATATATGAGAACTATGCCGTTGTGCCCTCACAACGCACACAAGTGCAATACTAGCCTATTCCGCATTATCGATGTCCAGTCTCGATAATACTACGGCTAGGGATATTTAATGATTAATCCTTCGTGGACTGATACTGTCTCATATCATCTCAATCCAGGAACTAATCATAGGGACCTCTCTTTATTTATATATCTATGGTGATCTAATCACAAATGATGAGAGTGCAATTTCCTTATTACATAGTTAATTTGCTACAACAACACAATGATCTGTGCAAATAGTGACGCTATGGGTCATATTATCCAACACAAACCTGATGAGCTACTTGAGCTGGAGCTTTGGAAGACTCACAGCGATGATTGTGACACTACTCAGTCTATTATGCTTGCTTCTATGACTCAGCATTTCCGCCGATAGAACAGGGACTTGGATCCCTATAACATGTTGGCAAGGTTGCAAGATCTTCACCGATCTAACCGTAGGTCACGGAGATATGAGTTAGTAAAGAAGCTCTTTCGTTCACGTTTGTCAGAAGGCATGTCTGTTGAGTCCCATATGGCACAGATGATTGCTGACATAGATGAGCTAGCTGAGATGGGGATAGTCTTTGAGGCTGAGATTACGATAGATATGGTCCTGCAATCTCTCCCCGACACTTGGAGACAGTTCATCATAAACTATAATTTGATGAACACTGATGATACTCTTGGAGACTTATTGTCGGTTCTTAAGGAAGCCGAGAAAGAGCTTCTTAAGGGCAACAAGCGCGAGGCGCACTTTGCTTCGACATCTCATACACCGAGGGCTGGGCTCAAGGTGACTGGAGGTGTGAAGAAGAAGAAGCATAAAGGAAAGGGCAAGGCCAAATCGTCAAAGGCTTCTGGGAAGCCTAAGGACAAATCTCAGGATGTTTGCCTCCAGTGCGGCAAGCGGGGTCACTGGAAGCGTGACTGCCGTGAGTACAAGGTGCTCCAGAAGGAGATTAAAGCGGGCAAGGCACCGGCTTCAGGTATGTTTGTTATTGAGATAAACATGACTACTTCTAGTTTAAAAAATTGGATTTTTGATTCTGGTTGTGGTACTCATATATGTACTGATGTGCAGGATCTGCAGATTAGCATAAGACTGGCCTCAGGGGAGATTGATCTACGCGTCGGAAATGGGCACCAGTCGCCGTTTTGGCCGTTGGCACTTTTGTTTTAGAACTGCCTTCGGGGCATGTACTTAAACTTTCAGATTGTTATTATGTACCTAGTTTGACTAGGAATATTATCTCTGTATCTTGTTTGACCCAATGCGGGTACACTTTTGTATTCCGAAACACTGGGTATTTTGTTTATAAAGATGATTTTGAGATATGTTCTGCTGATGCTAATAATGGTCTTTATATTTTGAATATAAATCAATCTCAACATATAATGTAACAAACAAAAGGCTCAAAATGAGTAACAAAGATGAAAATTATATGTGGCACTGTCGTTTGGGACATATAAACAAGACTCGCATATCCACACTTTCGAAGAGTGGGTACTTGGACGGATTTGATCCAAATTCATATGACGTCTGCGAATCTTGCTTATTAGGCAAAATGCCTAAATCACCTTTTAGCGGTAAAGGTGTACGCGCCACCGAACTATTAGCCCTCATTCATAGTGACATTTGTGGGCCCATGTCTAGCCAGGCTAGAGGTGGATATGAATATTTCGTAACCTTTACGGATGATGCATCACGTTATGGTTATGTGTATCTTATGAGACACAAGTCGGAAACTTTTGAGAAATTCAAAGAGTTTCGACACGAAGTTGAAAAACAGACCGGAAAGAGTATAAAGACATTACGGTCGGACCGTGGTGGTGAATACTTGAGCAATGAGTTTCTAGATTACTTGAAAGAATATGGTATTCTTTCACAGTGAACTCCTCCTGGAACACCTCAATTAAACAGTGTGTCCGAACGGAGAAACCGAACTTTGTTGGACATGGTAAGGTCTATGATGAGTCGCACTGAGCTACCTATTTCCTTCTGGGGATATGCATTAAACAGTGCAATTCTTATTTTGAATAAGGTTTCGTCAAAGTCTGTAAAACAGAGTCCGTATGAGATATGGACAGGAAAGAAACCGGGTTTCTCATTCCTGAAGATTTGGGGATGTTGGGCATACGTCAAACGTTTGGAAGGTACCAAACTTGAGCCCAAGTCGGATAAATGCCTATTCGTAGGATATCCTAGGGAAACCAAAGGATATTACTTCTATCACCCACGAGAGAACAAAGTATTTGTTGCTCTACATGCGGTTTTCCTCGAGAAGGAATTCCTAAATGCAGTGGTTAGTGTGGAGAGGAAAGTAGAACTTGATGAAAATCGGAGTGATTGATACTTGTCCTGGCATAGATCCTCAACGGAACAAGAACAGTCCATCCGGGATGAGACTGTACCACAATCTTCTATCAACAAGGACCGCGTAGGTCGGAGAGAGTCAGGATACAACCTGAGAGGTATGGGTTTCTGATCTATCCTCATGTAGATATTAATCTCATTGAGGATACTGAACCGGCTACGTATGAGGAAGCGATACAAGATATCGATTCCGCTTTATGGCAAAAAGCCATGAAGTCTGAAATGGATTCCATGTACACCAACCAAGTTTGGACACTGGTTGATGCACCAGAAGGCGTAAAGCCTATTGGTTGCAAATGGGTCTTCAAGAAGAAGACCGACATGGATGGCAACGTACAAACGTACAAAGCTAGGCTTGTAGCGAAGGGGTATCGTCAACGACATGGTGTCGATTACGACGAAACTTTCTCACCCGTTTCCATGATTAAATCCATTCGGATAATGCTTGCTATTGCTGCATATTTCGATTACGAGATATGGAAGATGGACATTAAAACCGCTTTCCTTAACGGAAACCTTTTTGAGGATGTTTATATGCAATAGTCTGACGGTTTTATCATGCCTAAACTTGCAAACAAGGTTTGTAAGTTAAATCGGTCCATTTATGGACTGAAGCAAGCATAGCGGTCATGGAACCAACATTTTGATGAGATCATAAAAGAATATGATTTCATTCAAAACGAATATGATCCTTGTGTATACAAGAAGGTTAGTGGGAGAGCACTGACTTTTATTGTCCTTTATGTTGACGATGTATTGCTTATAGGCAATGACATTCCCATGTTAACATCGGTGAAGGCTTGGATTTCATTAAAATTCTCCCTGAAAGATCTGGGAGAAGCAGCCTATATTCTAGGAATAAAGATCTACCGGGATAGATCTAGAAAGCTGCTTGGACCCTCCCAGAGCACGTACATTGACAAAGTTTTGAAAAGATTCACATGGATCAGTCCAAGAGGGGACTGTTACCAGTGTCACATGGCATCACTCTATCTAAGGACATGTGTCCTAAAACTCAAGATGAGAGAAACAACATGAGTCGGATACCGTTCGCCTCAGCAGTCGGATCGATCATGTATGCCATGATATGTACGCGACCTGATGTCTCGTATGCTTTAAAGGTTTAATCATTAAATATCCCTATTCGTAGTATTATCGAGACTGGACATCGATAATGCGGAATAGACTAGTATTGCACTTGTGCGCGTTGTGGGGGCATAATGGCACAGTTCTCATATGTTTAAGTATTGAATACTTATGCAAGTCCGATAGGAGGTTGTGTTTTACCGATGGTACGGAAAACAGCTTCGCTCTGGATAGACCCCGCGGAATCCCGTTGGTAGTATGTATATGTGTCTATGGGAGTCCGCTTCAGGGTAGGTGTATTTGGTCTTAACCTGAGACTTGCATCGCTAGTACTTGCGACAATAGGTAAACTTTCATTTTGGTCGTCCAGGGCTTTAACAGGTTCTGTGTGCGCCTCTTCTAGGTTTATTGAGAATCGTAGTGTATTGGATGTGATGTCAAGATGGAAGTATCACTTCAGACATATGGAGATGATGATCATGCAGGGATTCAGAACTAGTTCTCTATAGTGTTGCAACCATCGAGATAATATGACAAGGTCATGATTATCCGATTCAAAGAGACTAGTTGCTTGATATCTGATATGTGCTTCGTACGGGGCAGACACTATTCCAGCCCCAGGCCTTGCACGTGACATCAGATACTGGATCGCTATACGCAATATGACGTATACTACGTCTGACATAGATTATATATTCCAGTAAGAATATTTCTGGAGAATTGGGTAGGCACAGTGCTTTGCTAGAAGCCACCATGTCTTGTAAATCGGTAAGCACGTGGTACGAGGTACTTACTTTATCGGATAGTCCGATAACTGGATTTACTACCAACATATCCAGAGATCTCTTGGGTCGCTTCCCAAAGATTCACCGATGACAGTTGACTTAAATTAGAATTAATCTGGGATTAATTTAGAGAGAGAAAATTAAACTGGGATTAATTGGGGCTTTATTTAATCTGGGATTAAATGTGTTCGGTAGATAGAGAACACGATTAATTTGGAATTAATCGGTAAAATAAATTTAATAGTTAAATTTGATTTTTCCATTGGGCTAAAATTAATATGTCGGATATATTAAAATGAATTGGATTTCATTACGAAATTAAAGTCGGACTTTAATACGAACGAATGAATTAATTTAGAATTAATTCGTAATCGACGTTCGTAATATATTTGCGAGGCATCGTTATTTAATTAAATTAGATTTAATTATTTAGCGACGAAAGTTTGTTTAATCGGATTAAACGGAACTGAGCCGCGGCAAATGTTCGTAGAGATATTTGAATTTTGAATTCAAATAGTGGGGCCCACTTCACATGTATGGTAGGTGGAGGGTAGTTGGCATTTATGCCAAGCCACCAACCACCCAACCACCTTGTAATGGTTTTGGTAAAACCATTTACCCAACTACCAAGTTTTGGTGAAAATGGTAAAAGGGTTTTTACCAAAAGCAAATCTCTACATCATTTACACAAGTTGAACAAAAATAAACCCTAATACTCCTAGCCTTGGGCGTGAGCTTCTTGTTCTATCTCTCTTTGGATTTTGTTTCAAATCAACAAAGCTAGCACTTAAGCAAGTCAACAGAGGTGATAGGGAAACATCTTCAAGAGTTGGAATCATCACTCAAAGCTTGGATCTTGGAGATCTTCTCAAAATTTTAAAAGATCAAATTCGTTCGTTGTAAGTATTTCCGCAACTTATAATGATCTTAATCACTTGTTTTCATGCTTATTAGATCCTTGGCATGTTCTAGGAACACTAACCAGTTTCTCATTATGTCAGGTTTTAAATAGTTTATATATTATAATTAAGGGAGATTAATCTAAATATTAGTAATAAGCTTAACATTTTACCCCAGCAGTACCTCCTCATACTGAACAGCAAAAGTAAAAAATTAAATACAAAAATCTGTAAATAAACAAACAAGATACAATCTTCCTAGTATTCTTAAGGAATTCCTCAGAAGAAGGTATGAATTTTCCTTCTGATTTCAGCTTCTTTTTATAGGGAAAAATCTGCCACGCGCGTCGCGACGCGCCACTCATCCACATAATGATGACACATGTCCGTCCTCCGAATTATTAGCTCAACGTCACGATGCGTAAAGTTGTTCACATCATGAAGCGCACGTAAGCAGTGACGTGTATTGTCGGCAACATGGGATGATGACACATGTCCGGCGCACGTTAACACGACTGTTGTGATGTTGACACGTGGCAGGCGCATGTTAACATGTGCGCATGATAGCAAGTCTCTCTGATTTTGACACGTGACAGGCGCACTTTAGTGGCGCATGATAGTAGGCGGTGTATTTTAGTAATGGCGCATTTTAGCAATCGGCGCATTTTAGCAGGAAATTTACATTTTTGCCATTTTTGTATATTTTTCAATGTATTAGCCCCAGATTACTTCCAGAGAGTCATGTTATTTTATTTATCTATAAAATAACATAAAACACATCAAAATATTCACAAATATCAAGAAACTATACAAAATATTAAGTAAAAGGACGGTAAATACTGATATATTTACCGCTTATCAGTACTAATTAGATTAGTATAGGGAAAAATAAGAGCTCGGTCAATGAAAAAGTATTTTTTATGTTATATGTATGTTTAATTTGAATTATTTGAATAACATTTCATATAGCTTATGGTGCCTAGTCTTGCATTTCACATGCCATAACATGATTTAGATGCATTATCATTATAGACATGAAATATGATTTTATGTGATTTAAAATGTTTAAATTAGAATAAGATATGTATGGAAAAACAAATAATTGGATTAATTGGTTTTAAGGTTTAATGTTTGAATTCTAATATATTGGGCTTAATTAGTGTATAATAAATTCCATTGGTATATAGGATGGAAACCCGGACATAAATTCCATAACTGAATCCGAATGGACGGTAATGTGGTATGCACTCGGGATACAATTCCACATACCATTGGATTTTATAACGCACTAAGATTAATTAAATCGTTTAATATAAATCTTGACCATTTTAGGATTCTAAAATTTTAAACCAATTTGTGTTCTAGTATTTTAAAAGTTCAAATACAATAGTGTACTAGTGTAAATAAGAGTTATGATTTAGCCGCCATATATTTATTCACACTCGTTATATTAAAATATTAGATATTTTATAAATAGAAACCTTAATTTTAAAATAGTGAGTGGGAGAGGGATATACGACAGTATATCCCGCGATCTCCGTTGTTAGTCCGAAAATGTGAGATTCAAAAGGCGCCTCGAGACGGCTTTACTTTCGTCCCCCTATGGATGGTGTCCATTTTGGTTCAATATCAGGTTTGGATTCCGAGAGGATAGGGATTCTAGATGTATCTTGTGAATTGACCTACCCTACGGTGGTACTTCACTTGTTAAGTCCAAGGATCCCAAAACGGTGGGGTCACACTCACAAAGGAATAATTAACTGTTAGTGAAATTCCTTGATCGAATCAAACGGTAGTTGGTTAATATAGGAATAAGAGTTATTCCCGTATATATTAATCGACTGAGATTATCTCGATCTATCATACAAGTACTTGGCCTACCCTACGGCGGTACTTACTTTTGGAATGATAGATTTATGTGGCATAGTAATTCTTTTAGGTTTCTTATTTGTTATCCATGGTTCATATATCATGTTTAATTTTATGCCAAAATTGTTTAATGATTTTAATTTGCGATGAATTTTAAATGCATGTTTATTTCATTTTTCAGCCATGGTTTCTCCAATTATTTCAATACTCTCAATTGATAAATTAATGGGAGAAAATTATGTTAAGTGGATAAGTAAAATGAACGCTATTCTGGTCTGCGAAGACCTAAAGTTTATCCTAATGAGGAGTGTCCTCCCTAGCCAGCCAGAAATACTGGCCAAACAGTGGGCGATACCTACCAGAAATGGGTCGCAACAAATGAGAAAGCCCGCTGCTACTTTCTTGCAAGGATGTCTGAGGTTCTTGATGTAAAGCATGAACCTATGGCTTCAACATCTCAGATGATGGAGTCATTGCAGAACATGTTCGGGCAGCCTTCGAAGTGTCAACGTCATGAGACCATTGTCTCAGTGATGACTACTAGGATGAAGGATGGGACATCAGTTCGAGAGCACGTCTTGAGGATGATGACCTATCTCAACACTGCTGAAACCCATGGAGCTCGTATTGACGAGCTTAGCCAGGTGACCATGATTATGGAAACTCTTCCAAAGAGTTTTCTGCAGTTTAAAAGAAACTATGTTATAAGCAATTTAACTTTTACTTTGACTCATCTCTTAATGAGCTCACCCACTACGAGTCCATGTTTATGGATCCTCGTAAGTCCGGTGTTGAGGCAAAGGTTACCAAGTCTTCTAAATTTTCAAAGATGAAGAAGAATAACACTGAGAATGCTAAGGCTAAGCCCATGAAGAAGAAAAACAAGAAAGACTCCAAGGATGCCAAGCCCAAGGGAAAGTGTTTCCACTGCAACAAGAACGGGCATTGGAAAAGGAATTGTCCTAAATACCTTGCTGAGCTAAAGGAGAAAAAGGATACAGGTAAATATGATTTGCTCGTTATCGAAACTCTATTAGTGGAGGATGATAAATCCGCTTGGATTGTTGATTCTGGAGCTACTAACCATGTTTGTTCCTCTTTGCAGCTACTTGACTCATGGAGGGACCTTGCTGAAGTTGACTACACCATGAGGGTCAGGACATGGGATGTCGTTTCAGGAAGAGCAGTGGGAGTTTTTAGTTTAAATTTTACAAATAATAGTTATTTAAATTTGAACAATGTGTTATTCATTCCTGGTTTTCGCAGGAATTTGATTTCTGTTTCTAAACTTTTGGATGATGGTTACTCAGTTTCTTTTAATAGCAATTTGATTATTATTGGTAGAAATGGATTAACCATATGCACAGGAAACTCAGAAAATAACTTGTATATGTTAAGACCGTTATCACATAGGTCACTGCTTAACGCTGAAATGTTTAAGGTTGAGAAACCTAAAACTAAACGGCAAAAGATTTCTCACGATGACATATATATGTGGCATCTTAGACTTGGTCATATCAACCTTGACCTAATAGATAGATTGATAAAGAACGGAGCCTTAAACCAGTTAAAGCTCAAAACTTTACCAATCTGCGAATCATGTTTAAAAGGAAAAAAGACCAAGAGACTTTTTACTGGAAAAGGTATAAGAGCCAGTCAACCACTTGAGCTAATACATTCAGACATTTGCGTACCGATGAATGTAAGAGCCCGAGGTGGTTATGAATAATTCGTCACATTCATTGACGATTATTCTATATATGGGTATGTATACCTAATGCAGCATAAGTCATATACTTTTGAAAAGTTCAAAGAGTATCGTGCTGAGGTTGAGAACCAGTTAACTAAAACAATCAAAACTCTATGATCAGATCATGGAGGAGAATACCTTGACAGAGATTTCGAGGAATTCTTAGTTGAGCATGGGATAATATCCCAACTCACAGCACCTGTAACACCACAGAAAAATGGTATTGCAGAGAGGAGAAATCGGACCCTACTAGACATGATGAGATCTATGTTCATTTATAGCTCACTTCCTAGTTCATTTTGGGGATATACACTGCAAACTACAATGCATATCTTTAATGTAGTTCCATCTAAGTCTGTTCCTAAGACTCCCTTAGAGTTGTGGATTTTTCATAAAACTAGTTTGCGACATTTCTGCATATTTGGGGTGTCCAACACATGTGCTGAAGAATAAGACTACAAAGTTGGAGTCACATTCTCAGGTGTGCCTATTTGTAGGCTATTCTAAGGAGACTAGAGGTGGATTCTTCTATAGCCCTGAAGATAACAGAGTGTTTGTTTCGACAAATTCTACGTTTCTAGAGGAGGACTATATGAGGGAGTTCAAGCCTCGAAGTGAAGTGTTACTCGAGTAGTTACTTATTGGTTCGACCAGCACACCATCATCAATGACAGTTGATAAATACATAGCACCTTCGACATCTGAGCATCAGATGGAAGTTCCTCAGAATGATCTACCACCTAGACGCAGTGGGAGGGTTGTACGACAACCTGATTTCTACCTTGGGGTTGGAGAGGCACAAGTTGTCACATCCAACGATGGTATAGATGATCCATTGACCTATCGTAGTGCAATGGATAATTCTGACAAAGTGGAATGGCTCAAAGCCATGAACCTAGAGATAGAGTCTATGTCTCCAACTTAGTTTGGGAACTTGTAGACCAACCTGATGGGGTGAAACCAATAGGTTGCAAGTGGATCCACAAGAGGAATAGGGGAGCCGATGGGAAGGTACAAACCTTCAAGGCTAGGCTAGTGGCCAAGGGTTATACCCAGAAAGAGAGAGTTTACTACGAGGAAACTTTCTCGCCAGTAGCCATACTCAAATCCATCTGCACTCTTCTATCCATTGCCGCATATTATGACTATGAAATTTGGAAAATGGACGTCAAGACTGTATTCTTGAATAGCAATCTTGATGAGAGTATCTATATGATACAACCAGAGGGGTTCATAGCCTAAGGTCAAGAGTAAAAGGTTTACAGACTGCAAAGGTCCATTTATGGACATAAGCATGCATCTCGATCTTGGAATATAAGATTCGATACCATAATCAAGTCTTATGATTTCGAGCAGAATACTGATAAGCCTTGTGTATAGAAGCGCGTCATTGACAGGAAGATGGTTTTTCTTATTTTATACATCGATGACATTTTACTCATTGGGAATGATGTATAAATATTATTGGACGTGAAAACCTGGCTAGCTAACCAATTCCAAATGAAAGATTTGGGAGAGGTCGGTTATGTTCTTGGGATTCAGGTACTTCATGATCACAAGAAATGATAGTTAGCTATGTCTTAGGCATTCTATATCGACAAGATCCTTGAGCGATTTGGGATGCAGAATTCTAAGAAAGGCAATCTGCCTTATCGGCATAGAATTCATTTGTCAAATGAACAGTCTCCTAAGACACCTCAAGATGTTGAGGAAATGAGACATATCCCGTATGCATCAGCAGTTGGTAGTCTCATGTATGCTATGTTTTGCACGAGACCAAACATCTATTTTGCAGTAGGAGTAGTCGGTAGGTTTCAGTAGAACTCAGGATTGGATCACTGGGTGGTTGTGAAACACATTCTCAAGTATCTTAAGAGAATGAGAGATTATATTCTTGTATATTCCAGTGAGGATATGATCCTAAGGAGGTATACAGACTCTGATTTTCAGACAGATGTCGATTCTAGGAAATCAACATCTGGATCAGTGTTTACCCTAAATGGTGGGGCTATATTATGGTGGAGTATAAAGAAATCTTACATTGCTGACTCCACAATGGAAGCTGAATATGTAGCAGCTTGTGAAGCAGCTAAGGAAGCAGTCTGGCTCCGTAAATTCTTTAGAGATCTGGAAGTTGTTCTAGATATGGATAGACCACTCACACTTCATTGCGATAATAGTGGTACAGTAGAAAATTCAAAAGAACCAAGAAGCCACAATAGGGGAAAGCATATAGAGAGGAAATATCATCTCATCAGGGAGATAGTACAGAGAGGAGACGTTACTATCACAAAGATTGCATCCGTAGAGAACCTGGCTGATCTATTTACAAAAACCTTATTAGCTAAAGTGTTTGAAGGTCACCTATATGGTCTAGGATTACGTGACATGTCCCATTTGCTCTAGTGCAAGTGGGAGATTGTTGGGATGTATGCCCTAGAGCTGCATGTAATGTAAACGGTTTTATATGTTTTGAAATAAAATGACGCATTATTCATTTATCAAAGTGTGTGTTTAATTTTCGCATATTATAAATTATCTAGAATACCCTAGATTACTTATGTGCCTTCAGACTTAGTGTATGTGTGTCATACACAAGAGGATTTAAGTCTGAAGTTAGTAATCTTAAATAGTCCATAGAGAGCAAACAAAGTAGGTACTTTGTTTGTAGTTTATCTATAGTTGCGGTCCATTCTATATTTGTATGGAGACCTTGATCCGGGATCATCCAAGTAGAGACATGAGAATTGAGACACCTTGTATGATGAGATCATACAGGACTGGACCAAGATGGAAATGACATTCTTATAACATCTGTTAAACAAATAAAGTCATTTCAATCTACTAGATGGTCATACATGGATTGGTCTTAATCCTGAGTGTACTACGAACTCCTGCATGGCAGGCTATATCCTTTGATTTACAAAGGTGAGGTTGGTGTAGCAGTCCCGACCAATAGCTACGTACTTTGGGGCATGGTCTATTTTGTAGCTGGGAACATTTTACATCGATAGGGAGTTCACTCATTCTTGCGAGAAGTATAGCAGTATCTTCATTAAGGGTTGATTCGATACTTGAACGGTTTGAGCGCTCAAGCCTTTCTATTACGAATAGAAAGATTAAAATTCATAATGGTTATTAATAAATCATTCATTAGAGAATCAATGCCACTTAAGGTATAAATCATTAGAGGGGTATAACGGACATTATGACCCGGCTCTAATTACGAGATACTCGTGAAGGGTCAATTCGTATCTAGTGACTTTATCGATGGACACCGACTTGGTTCGGCTTAATATATCATCTACGGCAACGAGAGTGCAACTTCGGGTTTTTAGTGAATAACCCGGAGTTAATAATTCAGAATATTTAATTAAGAGCTTAATTAATATTTCGAGATTATTGGAGCTCGGAACCATAGGTCCATTTGGTCCTCGTGCTAGCTCAATAATACTCACATATGTATAAATATTATTAATATGATTAATGATATATTTGTCACACATGAAACTATATATTAAAATTTGATATATGGTTTTAATAATTATATGATAATTATTAAATGTATAAAATTAAATTATATTAGGTATAATTTAATAAGGCCATTATTGGAATTTCAAGCATTTGGTTTTGGAAACCTTTGATTACATTTAGAAGTTATGTTTTTCAAAAGGTTAGTTGAGTATTTAATTTTGTAACATTTTCTCATTATGGTAATTAAGATTGTTGTTACAAAATTTTTATTTTCACACATGCTTGGCCGAAAATTCCATATGGTAGGAGGGGAAAGGGTTTGTTTTATTTTGCAAAATTAAAACCTAAGTATAAAAAGGAAAATATGATTTTTCTTTTGTAAGTCTTTCATTCTAACCCTAGCCTCCATCTTCTTCTTGTTCATTCTCTCTCAAAAGTTGAGATAAACCAAAAGAAAGAAAAAGAAGAAATTACAAACAAATATCATGTGTGATTAAATCTCTAAAATATTTAGGGATTATTTTGTGAGTCTTGCCCACATGAGTTTTCGTTGTTAACGAGATATTGTTCGGAAGACTTTGTGGTGTCGAACAAATCATCTTCTTCATTTCATTCTTGTTGTACTCGGCAATGAGGCTTTGTTTTGTTCACTCCACCCTTATACTTGGTGAAACGGAACTCGGTTTGGTTTCGTTTTAATCCAATTTTTTAGGAACATTTTGTGGTGTTTTGGGGTTGTGTTGGGGCTGTTTTCAAATGAAAAATCAAAACCAAAACGCAGCCTTAGTCCACGCATTTCAGGGGCTGTTCTGTAGTGCGTTGGGCGCAAATCAAGTCCAAAACAATCCAGATTTTGTCCGATAGTTCGGGGACTGTTCCGGGGATATTTTGGGGCTGGAATTTTATTTATAACTGAAGCAAAATTTCACTGGTGGTGGCATTAACATTTGACAGTTGAAAGGGAAGGCCAAAAAAATTTTTCAAGTCCGATCCATGTGCCTAAACCGTTTCCACTGCGCAATGAAAGCATTTCCTACAGACATACCTCGGGACAAGGTTACTAGAGAAACAACCTCTTATATATGGTAGTACCTTGGGTATACTACATATATAAGACACCGCTACTCTCTTAGTGCAGTCACTAACTCCATAGACCATGCTCTAATACCATCTTTGTAAGATCCTCAATCCGAAAATGCTGCCGGCAGGCAAAAGATCCTATTGTCGCCTAAGCCGCTGACGTATACAAAAGAAAACTCAATTTTAACATGATACTATGCAATCACATGAATAATCACACACGCTAACTAAGAACTAGTTCAAATTCATAGTTATAAAAATATGTATATATCTGTAAATACTCATCATATACACATCATCATCATATATCTATCCTACAGCAAAATGAAATCAGAGAAAACTACATTCTATGTGAATGTAGATATGGTATGATGGACCTCATAACTAGTGACTGTAGCATAATTCTTATTCTCATATTATGTCTCCAAAAGTTGTGCGTGGCTCACCAAAAGATGGATCCTATAAAAGAACTGGAGAGTGGGGGTGAGTCCTATGGAACTACGTGAGTGGAACTCCAAAATCAGAGAAGACTGTATCGGTATGGTTGAGTAAAATCATCTAAAATTTAAATCACTTTCTGAAATCTTATGCTTGAAAACTGATTCTTTTTCTTTCAAAGTTTGAGAAATCTATTTCAGAAGCATCTTTTATTTTAAAATCTCTGGAAACTGTAGAAAAACCTGACGCATAGGGCCGTTATATATCTATGTCCCCCCATACGCCTAACTAACGGTCTTGGGAAGTTACTTATCGTCATCCCTCAGGCCACTGAACTGGAGCCAAAAGTGTTGATCCATGCTACTATCTAACCCTGAAACTATGGTATAGGGGCGTTATGTATCACTGTCCCCCTAGCCCTGAATTAGGATCTAAAGGCATCAACCATCCCTAGTCATGAACTAAATGTGCACACGTTCTCTGTCTGTCAATTCCATAAGTTACATACTGAGGTGGGTTTTTACCATATGCCTCCAAAAATCATCAAAACTCATGTTTAACTTAATTAGAATATGAGTTATAAAATATGATTCAAAATTAAATAGGTTCCTTATTTCAATTAAAATATCATCACAATACGTGGTACACATGTGTCTCTATATTGGTATGAGTCCTCTAGGGTGTCCTCTAACCTCTTGAATAAAATGGGAATGGCTAACTAAGTTTTGTGCAAAATTGAACACATGTCGCAATGACAAGATGTGCGCGTCGCGACGCCCACCTGGGCTTGGTCTGTTGGAGAATTATGACCCATAGCATCACTATTTGTACAGAACATGGTGTTGTTGTACAAATTAACTATATGACAAAGGAAATTTCTCTTTTATCATTGTTGGTTGGATTACCAAGATACATAAATGATAAAAGTCCATATGATTAGTTCTAGATTGATAAAATACGAGACAGTATCAATCCATGAAGGTTCAATCATTAAATATCCCTAGTCGTAGTATTATCGAGACTGGACATCGATAATGCGGAATAGACTAGTATTACACTTGTGCGCGTTGTGGGAGCATAACGTCATAGTTCTCATATATTTAAGTATTGGATATTTATGCAAGTGTAATAGGAGGTTGTGTTTACCGATGGTACAGAAACAGCTTCGCTCTGGATAGACCCCTCGGAATTCCATTGGTAGTAAGACTATGTGTCTATGGAAGTCCGAATCAGGGTAGGTGTATTTGGTCTTAACCAGAGACTTGCATCGCTAATACTTGCTACAATCAATATACTTTGGTTTTGGTCGTCCAGGGCTTTAACAGGTTCTGTGTACGCATCTTCTGGGTATATTGAAAATCGTAGTGTATTGGGTGTGATGTCAAGATGGAAGTATCACTTCAGTCATATGGAGATGATGGTCACGCAGGATACAGAACTAGTACTCTTTTATGCTGCAACTATCGGGATAATATGACTAGGTCATGTTTATCCGATTATAGAGACTAGTTACCAAAGATCTGATATATGCTTCATACGGGGCAGACACAATTCCAGCCCCAGGCCTTGCATGTGACATCCGGTACTGGATCGCAATACGCAATACTACGTATACTACGCCTGATACAGATTACATATTCCTTTAAGAATATTTTTGGAGAATTGGGTAGGCACGGTGCTTTGCTAGAAGCCAACCATGTCTTGTAATTCGGTAAAAACGTAGTACTAGGTACGTACGTGTTCGGATATTGCGACGACTGGATTTACTGCCAACATATCCAGGGATCTCATGGGTCGTTTCCCGAAGATTCACCGATGACGTATGACTCGGATATAATTAATATAGGATTAATTATAAGAGAGAAAATTAATCTATGATTAATCGCGGAGATATTTTGTCTGGGATAAAATACTATTTGAAGAGAGAGAACGATTAGTTTGGAATTAATCGATAAAATAATATATTCGATATATTAAAGGAAATTAGATTTCGATGCGGAATTAAAATTGGATTTTAATTCGGACTAACGAGTTAATTTAGAATTAATTCGCTAGCGACGTGAATAGTAATTTTGCTAGGCATAATTATTTAATTAAATTTGATTTAATTACGTCGCAACGGAAAATTCGTTAATTCGGAATTAGAGAATCCTAGCCCGGGAGTGTTTGCGGGACAACTCGCATTTTGAATCAAGTGGGGCCCATAAGTCACATCACGCGTCACATTATTAGTCATTCTTGTGATGGAAGTCACATCAACTTTGAGTGATGCAATGCTTGTCACTTTTGTGATTGATGGGAGTTGTTGTAAGACTTTAAAGCCTTGTACCACTTTTTGGAAAAGTGTAAGAAGTATTTGATTTTTGAAATCAAAACACACAACAACTTCATATTCTCTCCTCTCCCTCACTCGGCATTGTGCCATTTTCTCTCTCAAATTTCTTGCCAAAGCCGAGAGCATCAGGAACCAAAATAAGAAAATTTGTTGCAAATTTTCAAGAGTGCTAGCACACACAAGGAGTCTTACAAAGGTGGTAGGGAAACCAACTCTTGAGCATGGAATCATTCACAAAGCTTGGAGCTTGACGATCCACACACCAAGGGGTTGACCGAAACACACAAGGAGCACAAAAGGAGGCTTGGCCGAGAGTCTTAAGGAGCAGAAAAATTTTGTGTTCTTCGCATCGCAAAGCCAATTAAAGTGAGTATTTCCGCAACTTTACTTTGATGTATTCACACGTTTATATGCTTAATTTGATCTTGGTTTGACCTAGGAAACCCAACAATGGTATCAGAGCCATGATTAAGCATGAAATTGGAATTAGGGTTCTTAACTTTAAAATTTGGGTAAAATTGATTTGAGCATGATTTGATAAAATTGTTTGATTGAGTATGCTTGAATGATGATAACTTAGAGTTATGCATGATCAATTTGATGAAAATTGATTTGGATTAATTTTTCCCCAAATTTGAGGCATGGCCGAAAGTTTGAAGTGCCTCAAAGTCATGGTAATTTTGTTTTTTGATCATTGGATGAGTTGAAAGACATGGGATAATTGATTTGTGATTTAATTGGATTGAAATCGAAATTGGATTTAAAATCCCTACAATTGCCGTGACATCAAAAGTATGGAAATGGATTGATTTTGATTCAATAATGTTGGACATGTGTTGATGATGATTAGCATGATTAATTATGTAAATTGGTATTTTGGAAATGTTAATTTGAATAATTAATTATGGCTATACACTTAAGTTGATTAAATTATGATATTTGGAATATTGGAATTTAATTAGTTGGGCTAATAAAGTTGTATTTGGGCTTAATGGGCTTGGTTGGGCCAAGTTTGGTTTAGGTTAATTGGTTGGATCCAATTGGGCCTAAAACCATTTCCATAAAGTCCAAATATGATTAAATGGGCCTTTAATATTTTAATTGGGCCTAATGGGCCTAAATTGATTTTTGGCAAAAGGGTGATTCCTTATTGGGCATTGGTTGCCAAAGTCCATGCCTTATAATTTAATTGAAAGCCCATTGGACTTTAATTAAATTGACATTGGATGTTAATTGGGCTTTGAGACCCTTTAAGAGTAGATTTAGAATCTAAGTCGCAAAGGCTCATTAATAAAGTGTAATTATTTAATTTGGAATTAAATAAAGAATTAGTATTGAATACAAATTAAATTGGATTTAATATTGTAGTTTGATAAAATTCAAGAATTCGTATTTTTAGTACTTATTCTTAAAACGAGTTGGACTCGCGCAAATCAAATCATTGTTTAAACATTGGATGGTCATTAATTTCAGATTAATTAATTGGATTAGATTGATTGATAACATGCTTTGTGTGAATACATGGATGTGTGTGTGAATAATGTATAACGGATGGATATTAGATAGGTGAGGGCAATTTTGGAAATTGTTGTAATAAATTTAGAATTTATTAAATTGGACCTGCGTGTCCAGACTATTACCTCTTGACTTTTTGTATTTCTCTTCTCACCTATTCCCCTCAATTTAAATGAGGTTTCTTTAGAAGTGTTATGTAATTGGGTAGAAGTTAGATTTGTGCTAGCGGGAGAGAGGAAAGGGAGCGATTTGTTCTAGGAACAAAATATTTTATATATTCATCCGCATATCATTATTAATTTATTTATCGCGCCTTATTATGCTTTTAGAATGCATGCTTAAGGGTGTATGATGAGACCTAATCAAAGATAATTAATTGGTTTCCAATTACGCGAAAAAACCCTCAACAAATATTAAGCGTTTTTCCTTCCATTGAATGATTCATTCTCAAGATCCAAGATTGGCACTGGTTTGTTAGCCAAAGTCAAGACCTTTGTCCATCGCGGATGTGTTTGAATCATGAAGGCTTTGTTCCATATCGCATGTCTTGTCCAAGTTGTGATTTGTTGGCCAAAGTCAAGATCACTTCTTGTCCATCGACATCGATTACGAAGCTTTCCAAGGTCAATGGGTCCCGCTTAACTGGAATCATTAAGTTTGTTGTGCCAAAGCCAAAGCTTAATTGATTCAGAGGAAAAAAGGTTAGGGAATATATTGGATATATTGGCATATATTAGATATATGTTTCGGACTTGGATGTCCACCTACTGGATCTAGGAATTGGATGAGATCCAATTGATCTTAGAGATCTACCTTGTTAAATATCATACAATTTGCTGGCCAAAGTAAAGATTGTGTGTTATTTAACGGGATCCTAGCCCACTAGGAAACTAGGTTTCCCGAGTACTCAACAAAGGGTTAGAGGCTCGCCGAAAAATAGTTGGAGGCAAGTATTAAATTTGCAATTTCGTTTAGATACTTGCCAATACGCGCTCATTTCCATTTTTCGTCAATACATAAATATATTAGTTGAACTAATATTTAATTGTTGTTTTAAATAAAACAGCTGGACTGTATTCAAACTACTTCAAATTATAGTTGATTATATAATTGGATTATAGTAATCAACATATTTGAATTTAAATAGTCAAATTATAGTTGATTATATAATTGGATTATAGTAATCAATATATTTGAATTTAACCAATCAAATTATAGTTGATTATATAGTTAGACTATAGTAATCATTATATTTAATTGTACTTGAAATCATTGATTGGATAGTTGGACTATTGAAATCAAGATTACTGAAAGATTAGCATTTAAAACATAATCCTAGGTGAAAATGTCTTTAAAGGCTTTAATTTACAAATTGGGAATAAAACCTCAGGATAGTCCTGGGAACTGAGAAGTTACTCTATTTGATAGAGAAACCTCTTGGGCCTAAGCCCGGAGTTGAGCAAATAGTAGAACATGATCTTTGGAAGATTCATGTAATGATAACTTTAGTGCTCAATCCTTTATGCTTACTGCAATGACACTTTAATTTCGTCATCAGAATTAAGGATTAGATCATTATACCATGAAGATGAAATTAAAGATCTTTATAGATCTATTCTTAGATCTTAGAAGTACAAATTGAAAAAGAAGCTCTTTCGTTCGCGTATGTCAGAGGGTACATTTGTCGAGCACTAGGTGTCGCAGATGATTGCTGACATCGATCAGCTAGGTTAGCTGGGCATTACCTACGTGGCCGAGACTACCAAAGATTTGATCTTAAAGTCTCTACCCGACAGCTTTAACAGGTTCATTATGAACTAAGAGTAAACTCTTGGAGAGTTGATGGCTATACTCTAGATGATATTGAGATAAACACATTAGATGTGAATAACAGTATTTATATTTTGAATATAAATGAATCTCAAACGTATAACATGACAAACAAATATCTCAAACTGAATTAATCAGATGAAACTTATTTGTGGCATTGTTGTCTGGGACACATTAACAAGACTCGTATATCCACACTTTCGAAGAGTGGGTACTAGGACAAATTTGATTCAAATCAAATGATGTCTACGAATCTAGTTTAATTAGGCAAAGTGCCTAAAATACCTTTTACTTGGTAAAAGTGCAAGTGCCACCGATCTGTTAGCCCTCGTTCATAGTGACGTAAATGGGCCCATGTCAAGCTAGGCTAGAGGTGATTATCAACACTTCCTAACCTTTACGGATGTGGCATCGCGTTATGGTTATGTGTTTCTTGTGAAACATAAATCGGAAACTTTTGATAAAATCAAAGAGTTTCGACACAAAGTAGACAGACAGATCGGCTAAAGTATTAAACATCACGATTGGACTGTGATGGAAAACACTTAAGCAATAAGTTTCTCGATTACTTGAAAGAGTATAGTATTCTTTCAATATGGACTCCTCCCGGAACACCTCAATTTGAGCGGTGTGTCCAAACGAAGAAACCAAATTTTATTGGACATGATAAGGTTAATTATGAGACGCTCTGAGCTACCATTTTCCTTCAAGTGATACGCATTAAATAGTGCAATACTTATTTTGAATAAGGTTCCATAAAAATCTTTTTGACAGACTTCATATTAGATATGAACAGGAAAGAAACCGGGTTTTCTCATTCCTGAAGATTTGGGTATGTTGGGCATATGTTTGGATGATACCAAACTAGAACCCAAATCGGATAAGTGCCTAATTTGTAGGTTATCCTAGGGTAACCAAAGTATAGTACTTATACAACTCACAAGAGAAAAATGTAATTGTTGCTCTCCTTGCGGTTTTCCTAAGAGGAATACCTATATGCAGTGGTAAGTGTGAAGAAAGTAAAACTCGATGAAAATCAGAGTAATACTGTTCCAGGCACCGATTATTTAATGGAACACAAACAGTTTATCAGGGATGAAACTGTACCACGATCTTCGAATACACAAGAACCACACAAGTCGGAGAGCGTCAAAAAACAACCTAGGAGGTATGGGTTTCTGATCTCACCTCGTAAAGATGTCAATTGTATTGAGGGAGACAAACTGACTTCGTATGAGGAAGTGATACAAGGTATCGACTCCCTATTATGGCAAAGTGCCATGAATCCTATAGAGTATATTCAGTAAGTTTCGAGATCCATGTATGTATAGCAAGCTTTCCAAACGATAGAAGGTAGATAGAAAAGTAAAGAAGCAAGAAATTTGATCTAGTTGTGAAGATTCCTAATAGGTTTGAGATACCTAAGAGAATATAAGAATTTCAGATACCATAGTTTAGAATCAAGACTTAGTGAGACCGATATCATAAGAAGCAACATATTGGTTTTATTAGCAAATGAGTTCAAAGTAGATAAACCATAACTTGACCATTTCCCAAACCCGTAGAGGTACTGGAGAGGAAAACATCCTAATACGGTTCATCTCATACCTATTCTAAAATAGGTAATGGATTAAGCCAGATCAATCGATAAATGACCCAGTACAAAAGTATTGAACATTGTTTGACATTCAGACCTTATTGACCAAAATAGATAAAGGTATATGTAAGAGAACCAAGTACCCACCGCAATATACCATGAAATAGAAATAGAAAACCTTAAGAGATAAGACTATTAGATAGGGATCCATAAAAACGGTAGAAATCGGTAAGAGAGCCAAGTGTAGCACATAGTGTAGACAAGCTCGCCTGAAGTCTGCAGCACCAACAGAAGACCACTGAATAGACCAACCATAGTAGTAACTCGTATAACAACTAAAAACAGATCCAGTAAATGAGAAATGTTGAAAACTCAGGTAATGGCAAGGAAGTCTAGTATAGGTCACAACTTAGATAACTCAACTCGAAGACTACAACACAAGCAAAAACCACAAAATAGTAAATAGAGTTGTGTAACCCTAAGCCATAGCAAGACCCATATGGCACTTAATATTACATACTAAAAATCTCCACTACCACAATACCAACCCCAGTAAATATTTAGACACTCACCCAGACTATTGCAGAGCCTCGATAAGTAGTAACAGTACTATTTTTCCTTGATCTCTATAAGATGAACATATCCACCTCTTAAATACGGAATTCAGTATAGCCCCATATGAATATAGTTAAGAACCCGAAAAAACATATACAATACTTGATAGCACACTAGCCAACTCGGTTGAGTATATGAGAATCCAGATGAGACATGTAAGTTTACAATCCTGAATGGTGGAATCATTTTCGATGGGTGGCAAAATTTAGTAAAGTTATCTTAGTTTATTACCCAACCTAAAATGTTCAAAGAATTAAGCACTCACGGAATTCGAATACCTGAAAAAGGTAGTGCATATGACATTCATAAGAATAAAATGTACATTTTACGAGATTTTTTCATCGAGCCAAAAAGGGAAACTAAGATGAATAAGATGAAACTATCCAGAAATAAGTAATAAAAAAAATACAGTAAGACTTGGAGCAAGTTTGTGCTTTTGAGATTTCCCAGAAAGAGATAGTACGAGTAACAGTAAAGGGTCGTACTAGAAGAGAGGCTGGACGTTGCTGTCAAGTGGCCCATTAGCATTAGTACTTCTGTGTGATAACTCAAAATAGACTTTGATTTCTCGACCCCTCTCAATCTTAGATAGCTCTGGTAGTGATGAACCACAACATTCGTCCTATTGATGTTCTCAGGAACAAGTAGACTTAATATGTAGTATAACACTTTAAGGCATCACCAGAGTCATTTTGACACAAAGAATGAAGGCATTACCAATAGGACAAGGTATTTGAGGAACATAAATCGTGAGGGTCTCAGATATAATACAGAACAGAAGAATAAGATAGAGGCTTTAGGTAATAAGGTGTAAGTGGAATTGTCGAGGAGATACAATGAATAAGAGAGTACTAGTCTGATAGTGACAATAGTACATGCTTTTGTACGAATCTAGCCTATAGCATTAGACAAACTAAGGACGTTAGAGTACCAGACTTTTCCATTTAGGAAATGAAAAATAATAATAAATATAGTTAATACAATCCGTATACTTCCCCACGTAGTGCACTCAGGTAGTAATAAGATAAAATATGCTGAAAATAATTTACTAGCAGCTTAACTTGAATAAGAACCAGGGTGACTAGGTACCCAAATGTTTTACCAGACAATGAATCAGGACAGAACAGTAAAAAACTATATGGATACTTCAAAAATAAATTTTTTTTAGGTTGTAAGCAAGACAAGTACCCATAGACGTTACGATAGTTTACCAATGACCAAAGGTATAAGATTTCACTTAAAATATATTTAACAGGTTTTCCGAGATAGCGTATTTCCCTCTCAGCTAAATTCATGATAATAACAAATCATAACCTTAGAGTGAACATGGTATAGTACACCAGAATGAAGTTACCACAGAATAAGTAATGAAGTGTCTTATTCGTTGACAAGCGATAACAGAATATTAAATACCAACAAATATGCTTCCGAGTTAGATATTCCTGGATAGAAGTGGGATGAGATTGTAATAGATTTTGGCGGAGGGATTTTTGTAGAGAAAGAAGGAAGATTCCCATAGGTTAGTTGAATGAGAATAACATTATAGTTAACTCTTCCTAGAATCATTATAAGGATAACCGCCATTAGTACCTTATTAAGTTCTTATAACAAAAAAGTTTTCAAAGGTAGATTTTAAATGTCACAAGAAATAATGATGGGCATGCGATTCCAAGAGAAGGAATGTGTTAAGTCTCGAAGGTAATGAGATAATGTGAAAGAAATAATGATAGCATATGTGTGAATTGATTGGTGATGATAATGTAGGTGGAATATTAGACGGCATCAATGACAAATACGAAAAGAAGCCAACTCTTACAAGTGGGAGGAACCAAGAACAATGTAAGATAAGTTAGAGGTTATATGTAGTAGAACAAAACTCACGGATATTATTTTAAGTAACGCAGTCTTCTGAGGGAGTTAGTACTGCAGTAGTTTCTCCTATAATTGAGGTTTATAACTAATAAGGAAGTTTCCGCAGTAGATTCAAACATTAGTAGAGAAACCTTGGCCATTAACTAAATGCATATAATGTTGTTTACTAGAGAGATCATTAAAGAGACTACATTACAACAAAAGAACTCGTGGTATGCTCAAAGTCAGGGAAACGAAGGTCATTATGACTTGATTGGTATTAGAGGAAATGAAAGAAAGATAATGAAAGGAAGGAAATGTGAGATGAAATTTAGCTAGCAGGAATCATACATAGGTCATGATAAGGAAAGCCTTAGATAGTTGATGTATAGGAAGCTACAATTTGAGCAATAAACTACTTTAGTAAAAGACAAGCATAATTCTGTATTTATTATGTCATTATGAGGATTTCCAAGAGTTGGAAAGGAAACAGGACGGATTACATTTCCCTTGCTAGATCAAGAATTCATGGTAACATTCGTTATATATGGAACTAATCAGAGTAACTTTAGGTTTAGGAGTAAGGGGCATAGTTCTATAGATTTCTCAAAAATTTAGTAACTAATAATAACTCGCGACCCAATGACTAAGGATTGAATTTCTTAAGGCTACTCAGTTTTAGGTATATGAAAACATCTTAGGTAACAGATAATTCATGATAGTTTAGTTGCCCAGTTAACACACAGATTAGGAATCGGGACGCATCCAATTTAAGGCGGGTGAATGTAACACCCTGGTCGGATCAGTCTACTCAGTAGAGTGAATAATCATGCATAACACCTTAGAACTCATAAAATAATATTAAAAAAAATAAGTT
This sequence comes from Zanthoxylum bungeanum, assembly GCA_019454045.1. NCBI lineage: Eukaryota > Viridiplantae > Streptophyta > Magnoliopsida > Sapindales > Rutaceae > Zanthoxylum > Zanthoxylum bungeanum. Next base: position 46,983 of record SKCR01014116.1, on the reverse strand, counting down.
CCGCACCTTAAGAATCTTGTACGGAGATCTCAGACAATTTTTTATTTTCAATACCTCATTTTAGCTTAACAAAGTCAACACGCTAGTTTTAGTAATCTGGACGTAATTCTTTCGTCTGATATCTGATTTTCATGAATTTTATATCATCGGAAAGCTACGACTAAGACCTAAAACTTTGGTGTTGAATATATTCCCAAATTCGGAGCAGAACTAGGTCAACAATATAATTCAAAGTCGTATGAACAGTGTTACACGTGGACTGCTCTAGAAATCTCCAAATTTTTTTAGCACTATTTTATCAATAAAATTCAGCCTTCTCTTATAAATAACACACTATTCATCATCTCCCTAATTTTTTCAAAGAAAAAAATGTGAGATAGTTTTGATGAGAGAGAGAGCTCAATTCCTTTATTTTCCTTATGCATCCTTGAAGGAAAATGATGACTTCAAGCTCCAACTCATGCTAGGAAGCTCTTTATCCTCTTCATCTTCTCCTAATTTTAGTTTTGTGTATGAAAAATCAAATCCCTAATTCTTAGCTCAAGAAACCTAGTTCTTTATTTTTGTATTTTAACTTAATTAAAGTATCTAGTGTGCATTTTTGTGTATCTCATAACCATATTCATATGGATTATAGGTTGATTTTGAAGAATGCCCATTTTTCTCCATTTTAAAAGGGGATGTGTTGATGGTGTGATGAATCTTGAGACATGATAAGGAGTAGTGGTAATATAAATGAAGTAGAACAAGCTTATATTGTAAAAAAATAGTAATGTTTGGTCAATGTACACCAAGTGTTCGATGAAATGTCAGACCGGATATAAATTAATTAATTGAGTAAGTTTTGTATATGATAATTTTTTTTAGGTACTATAAAATCTGGTGGTAATGCCTGAATTAAATAAAGTTGAAGGGGGCCGAAATTCGTAAGTTAGGCAGTGAGTTTTGATTAAGATAAATTCTGGACAGGCTGTGATGTTTAGGTTATAACAAGAGTTTTAGGCTTCTGTTTGCCAAGATGTGAAATTATGAGTAACCTCAACACATAAAATAACAACATATTAAAAAATTGGAATTTTTGAAATTAATATGAATTTAGGACGAATTTTAGAAGTTGGCTGCCCTGCCGATGTTTTAGTTTCTATCTTACCTGAGCAGCCTGTGATGATGTGCTTATAAGTTGAGTTATGTAGGTCAAAATCACGATCCGTAAATTTTTGGGTAAATGAGACACATAGAGGAGAAATATATCCAAAATTCAAAAATTTTAGATTTAAGATGAGGCCGAACCGAATTTTTGAAATCGAGCTATCTGCTGCCCCTACACCCCATTTTTAGTTTGGACAGCCACTGAACTTTGATTCATAACTTGAGTTTCTGAAATCAAAATTGAGATCCGTAAAAACTAACATAAACTATATACATTGGAACATTCTATTAAAAATTTGGCATCAGATTCATTCCCAATTAATTGTAGTGAATTTTCAAACTTAGATGCTTGAGAAGTGAATTAATAGCGACTAATAGAATTTAAAATCTTGCTCCCACACTTGTGTAACTCCAAACCTTATCCCGTAAAAATTCATAGACCACGCTTATAAGTTATTAAATCAGCGAAGACAAGTATTCATACATTGCATATTTTACTTATTTATTGGAAGCATATCTCAAAACTTAAATTCTAATAAAAATTATCGATTATAGACTATCGGCATGAACCATAACTTTCTTCGACACTGGGAAGTATTGCCAGTCAGTTCCCAAATCTGTGAGTGGATACTTTCTTTTCATAATGTTTTCTTGATTTTATAAAGTAATATCAATTTGATTTGATGACATATAAGTTATATTTTGAGATAATGCTAAAATTATTGAAATGTTTTGATAAGTTTAAAATTATTTCCAGATCAGTTGAGAAATGCTATTGTGCTTTGATATTTTGATAAGAGTTCTTTTATGATTTTTTATAGATTGGGGGAAAAACTCAATCTCAAAGACATATGCACATGTAGTTTCAGGACTATGGGGACAGCGATACGTAACCCCCTACATCCTTCAGGGCCAGGATAATAGCATTGATTAACGCGCATGTCTTTAGTTTAGTGACTTGGTGGACGGCGATACGTAATGGCCCAAGGCACTAGTTAGGCGTATGGGGAGATGGCGATACGTAATGCCCCCAAACGTCAATTGTTTTTCAGATATGACTTTTCCGAATGACAGTTTTTTGAAAGAGTTTTACAAGAATTAGTTTTACGAGTGATCCCGGAGTTTTACAGAAAGAAATAAGTTTTTAGAAAAGTTTTACATAAAGAGATTTATTTTTAGACAATAAAAGAGTTTTCAGAAAAGATTAGCTTTCTTGAGATGATTTCGATTTTAGAACAATAAATTTTTCATAAAGCATTTTTGTTTCCATTTTAAATTGTTCACTCATTAGGTCGTTCAAACAATCTAACCCCTCACTCTCCAGTATTTTCTATTTCTTAGGTTTATTCAGAGGACGAGCTCGACATGATGGATACTAATGGTAGTCAGTAGGGTTATTTGGTCCACATGGCAGTCAAGTCTGAGGTATATGGATTAGTTAAAGTTAAGGTTGTAAGAGTTAAAATACAAGTCATGTGTTAGTTGTTGGACAATTATGATCCATATCATCACTATTTTACAGAACATGGTGTTGTTGTACAAATTAACTATGTGACAGAGGAAATTGCTCTTTTATCTTTTGTAATTGGATTACCGGATATATAAATGATAAAAGTCTATATGATTATTACCGGATTAATAAGATATGAGACAATATTAATCCACGTAAGGTTTAATAATTAAATATCCATAGTCGTAGTATTATCGAGACTGGACATCGATAATGCAGAATAGGCTAGTATTACACTTGTACGTGTTATGGAAGCGTATCGGCATAGTTCTCATATATTTTGGTATTGGATACTCATGCAAGTGTAATAGGAGGTTCTGTTTACCGATGGTACGGAAACAGCTTCGCTCTGGATTCGGAATCCCATTGGTAGTATGACTATGTGTCTATGGGAATCCGAATCAGGGTAGGTGTATTTGGTCTTAACCTGAGACTTGCATCGCTAATACTTGCGATAATCAGTATACTTTGGTTTTGGTCGTCTAGGGCTTTAACAGGTTCTGTGTACGGCTCTTCTGGGTATACTGCGAATCGTAGTGTATTGGATGTGATGTCAAGATGGAAGTATCACTTTAGTCATATGGAGATTATGATCGCGTAGGATACGTAACTAGTACTCTTATGTACTGCAGTCATTGGGATAATATGACTAGGTCATGATTATCCGATTATAGAGACTAGTTACCATAGATCCGATATATGCTTCGTATGAGGCAGACACAATTCCAGCCCCAGGCCTAGCATGTGACATTCGATACTGGATCGTAATACGCAATACTACGTATGCTACGACTGACAAAGATTACATATTCCTTTAAATAATATTTCTGGTGAATTGGGTAGGCACGGTGCTTTGCTAGAAGCCAACCATGTCTTGTGAATCGGTAAGAACGTGGTACTGGGTACACACGTATTCGGATAGTCCGATGACTGTATTTACTGCCAACGTATCCAGGGATCTCTTGGGTTGCCTCCCAAGATTCACCGATGATATTTGACTCGAACAAGAATTAATCTGGGATTAATTAAGAGAGAGAAAATTAATCTAGGATTAATTACGGCAATAAATTAATCTGGGATTAATTACTAAAAAGAGAATTAATCTGGGATTAATTGTGTCAAGAATTTGGAATTAATCGGTAAAGTAAATTTAATAGTTAAATTGGATTTTACTATTTAATTTATTTAATTGGGCTAAAATAATATATTGGATATATTTAATGAAATCAGATTTCAAAGCGGAATTAAAATTGGATTTTAATTCGCGGGAAAGAACTAATTTAGAATTAATTCGCAAGCGACTTTCGTAATAATTTTGCTAGGCATTATTATTTAATTAAATTTGATTTAATTACGTCGCAATGGAAAATTTATTTAATTTGGAATTAAATGAACCCGGGCCCGATCGAAGTTGTGTGTCAAGTTAGCTGACTTAAATTCGGAATTTAAAAGTGGTGAGACCCACTTCACTTACATCATTTTTGACTAATGATGGAAGTGGTTAGGCTTGATTGAAGGCTTGGATTGCTTGTATTTTACACAAACCAATTCCAACACTCTACTTCACTATTTAAACATTAGTCAAGTTTAGAAGTGGTAGATGAACACTATTCACATCACTTATTTTTCTCTTCTTCTTCCTTGAGGCCGTGAGCTTCAAACTCTCTCCCATAGATTTTGTTCCAAAATTCAAGCATGCTAGCACATTAAGGAGTCAAAGGAAGGTGATAGGGAGACTCACCTGAGAGTTTGGAACTCGATTTCAAGCTCCGAAGCTTCCATTACATCCAACAAAGAAGGAATTTTTGAAATCCTAAATCCGATCAATGTGAGTATTCTGCAACTCTCTTGATAATTCACACATGAATCACTCTTAGACGATCTTGGCATGTTCTAGGAACACTTACAATTGGTATCAGAGCGATCTAAGTTTGATTTGGAATTCTAGGGTTCATGACTTTAATTTGGGATTTTTGTGTTTGGAGCTTGATTTTCATAAATTGGTTGTTTGGTTGTGGTTGGATGATGATGAATTGGATTTGTGCATCAATAGAATTGAGAAAAATTGATTGGATAAAAAATCCCCAATTCTTGAGCCATGGCCGAATGTAACCCTTGAAAATGCTCATGGTGTTTTTTTGAATTTTGACAAATTGGATATGTTAAAAGCATGAAATGAATATTGATTGTTATTTTAATTAGATTGAAATCAAAAATTGGATGTTATTTCATGTAATTTCCGTGGGATAGAAGCATGTTGTAGAATTGATTTTGCTTCAATTTGTGTTGGACATGAATTGGAAATGTTGAACATTATTAAATTGGATTAATTAATGTTTTTGAAGCATTAGATTAATTAATTAATTATGTTAATTACACTTGAATTGAATTAATATGTAATTTGGAATAATGTATTAATTTAATTGTTGTAATTGGGCTTAATGGGCTTGGTTAGGCCAAATTTTAGTCTTGGATTATATTTGGGCCTAAAACATTTCCATAAAGGTCAAATTATGATAATTGGGCCTTTAATAATTTAATTGGGCCTAATGGGACTAAATTGATTTTGGCATATGGTGATTCCTAATTGGGCCTTGGCATCTTGGGTTTGACCCATAATTGCCAAAGCCCATGCCTTAAGGATTAATTGAAAGCCCACTAGACTTTAATTAAGTAGTATTGGATACTAATTGGGCCTTTGAGACCCGTAAAGATTGGATTTGGAATCCAAGTCTAAAAGGAACTATTGAAAATGTAATTATTTAATTTGGAATTAAATATTAATTAGTATTGGATACAATTTAAATTGGATTTGGAATTGTAGTTCAATATAATTCAAGAATACTTATTTTGAGTATTTATTCTTAAATGAGTTGGACTCGCGCAAATCAAATCGTTGTTTGAATATTGGATGGTCACTAATTAAAGATTAATTAATTGGATTAGATTGATTGATAACATGCTTTGTGTGAATACTTGGATGTATGTATGAATAATGTATATCAGATGGATATTAGCAGGGTGAGGGCAATTTTGGAAATTGTTGTAATAAATTTAGAATTTATTAAATTGGACCTGCGTGTCCAGCCTATTATCTTCTTTTCTCATTGTATTTCTCTTCTCACCAATTCCCCTCAATGTAAATGAGGTTTCTTTAGAAGTATTATGTAATTGGGTAGAAGTATGAATAGTGCTAACGGGAGAGAGGAAATTGAGAGATTTGTTCTAGGAACAAGTTTGTTATATATCCATCCGAATATCATTATTATTTTATTCGCGCCTTATTATGCTTTTAGAATGCATGCTTAAGGGTGTATGATGAGACCTAATTAAAGATAATAAATTGGTTGCCAATTTACGCGAAAACCCTCATTTTATATTAAGTGTTTTCCTTCCATTGAGTGATTCTCTCTCAAGATCCAAGATTGGCATTGGTTTGTTGGCCAAATTCAAGACCTTTGTCCATCGCGGATGTGTTTGAATCATGAAGGCTTTGTTCCATATCGTATGCCTTGGGGAAGTTGTGATTTGCTGGCCAAAGTCAAGGTCACTTCTTGTTCATCGGCCTCGATTACGAAGCTTTCACACTGTCAATGGGTCACGCTTGACTGGTTTCATTAAGCTTGTTGAGCCATAGCCAAAGCTTAGTTGATTCAGAGGAAAAAGGTTAGGCAATATATTGGATATATTGGCATATATTGGATATATGTTTTGGACTTGGAGGTCCACCTACTGGATCTAGGAATTGGATGGGATCCAATTGATCTTAACGATCTATCTAGTTAAGTTGCATACAACTTGTTGGCCAAAGTCAAGGTTGTGTGATATTTAACGGGATCCTAGCCCACTAGGAAACTAGGTTTCCCGAGTACTCCACATAGGGTTAGAGGCTCGCCGAAAAATAGTGGGAGGAAAATATTAAATTTTCAATTTCGTTTAGATACTTGTCAACACGCGCTATTTTTATTTTTCGTCATTAATTATTAAATATATTAGTTGGACTAATATTCAATTGTTGTTTTAATTTAACAGGTGGACTGTATTCAAACTACTTCATTTGTAGTTGGTTATATAATTGGATTATAGTAATCAATACATTTGAATGTAACCGATCAATTGTAGTTGATTATATAGTTAGACTATGGTAATCATTATATTCGATTGTACCCGAAATCGTTGATTGGATAGTTGGACTATAGCAATCAAGATGGCTGAAAGATTAGCGTTTAAAACATAATCCTGGGTGAAAATGTCTTTAAGCGGCTTTAATTTTCAAATTGGGAATAGAACCTCAGGATAGTCATGGGAGTCGAGAAGTTACTTTATTCGATAGAGTGACATCTCGGGCCTAAGCCCGGAGTTGAGCAAATAGTAGAGCATGAGCTTTGGAAGACTCATCGTGATGATAACTTTAGTGCTCAATCTGTTATGCTTGCCGTAAAGACTCCTTAATTTCTTCATCAGAACTAAGGATTAGATCCTTATAGTATGATATTGAAATTAAAAGATCTTCATAGATCTATTCTTAGATCTTAGAAGTACTAATTGCAATAGAAAACTCTTGGAGAGTTAATGGCTATGCTCAATGAGACAGAGCCAGAGCTTACAAAAGGGCAAGAAGCGCAAGACACATCTTACTTCGACATCCCAGTAGGCCAAGGCTTGGCCAAAGGCTTCTGAGGGTGTGAAGAAAATGGCAAGGCTAAATCGTCACAGTCAATCTAGGAAGAGAAAAGACATATCCCAAGATATCTGCCTAAACTGTGGCAAACGGGGTCACTGGAAGCGTGACTGCAGTATGGACAAGGGAGACATGAAGGAAGTGAAGACGGGTAAGGCTCCGGCTTCAGGTATGTTTGTTATAAACATGTCCACTGCTAGTTTTAAAATTAGATTTTAGATACTGGATATGATATATAAATATATGTACTGATGTGTGGGATCTACTGATTAGCAGGAGATTGCTTCAGTTGAGATCGACCTATGAGTCAGAAACGGGACGTGAGTCGCTGTTTTGGCTGTGGGAACCTAAGTTTTGGAACTGCCATTTGGGCATGTACTTAAATTAGGAAACTGTTATAATGTATCTAGTTTGACTAGGAACATTATCTCTGTATCTAGTTTAACCCTTTGCGGGTATATACTTTATATTCTAGAACACTAAGTGTTTTGTTTATAAAGATGATATTGAGATAAACACAGTAAATATGAATAACAGTATTTATATTTAGAATATAAATGAATCTCAAACATATAATATGACAAACCAAAGCTCAAACTTTATAAATCTGTTGAGACTTAAAAGTGGCATTGTTGTCTGGGACATATTAACAAGACTCGTATATCCATACTTTCGAAGAGTGGATACTAGGACGGATTTTATTCTAATTCAAATGATGTCTACGAATCTAGTTTATTAGGCAAAGTGCCTAAAACACATTTTTATTGGTAAAAGTGCAAATGTCACCGATCTATTAGCCCTCGTTCATGGTGACGTAAGTAGGCCCATGTCTAGCTAGGCTAGAGGTAGATATGAATACTTCGTAACCTTTACGGATGTGGCATCGCGTTACGGTTATGTGTATCTTATGAAACACAAGTCATGAACTTTTAACTAATTCAAAGAGTTTCGACACAAAGTAAGAAAACAGACCGGTAAAAGTATAAAAATATTACGGTTGGACCATAGTATAAAATACTTAAAGATATGAGTTTCAAGATTACTTGAAAGAGTATGGTATTCTTTCACAATGGACTCCTCCCGGGACACCTCAATTTGACGGTGTGTTCGAACAGAGAAACCGAAATTTTGTTGGACATGGTAAGGTTAATGATGAGTCGCTCTGAGCTAACCAATTTCCTTCTGAGGATACACATTAAACAGTGCAATACTTATTTTGAATAAGGTTCCATTTAAATCTGTTAAACAGACTTCATATTAGATATGCACAGGAAAGAAACCAGGTTTCTCATTCCTGAAGATTTGGGGATGCTGGGCATATAATTGAATGTTGGATGATACCAAACTAGAACCCAATCGGATAAGTGCCTATTTGTAGGTTGTCCTAGGGAAACCAAAGTATAGTACTTATACAACTCATAAGAGAACAATGTAATTGTTTCTCTCCATGCGGTTTTCCTAAGAGGAATTCCTACTGTTCCAGGCACCGAGTCCTCACGGAACACCAACAGTTCATCAGGGATGAAACTGTACCAATAATCTTCGAATACATAAGAACCGCGTAGGTCGGAGAGAGTCAGAAAATAACCTGGGAGGTATCAGTTTCTGATCTCACCTCATGTAGATGTCAATCTTATTGAGGAATACGAACCGACTACGTATGAGGAAGTGATACAAGGTATCGACTCCTTTTATGGCAAAGTGTCTAAAGTCAGAAATGGATTCCATGTATATAACCAAGTTTGAACACTGGTTGATGTACCATAAGGCATTATGCCTATTGGTACTTTATGAGTCTTCAAGGAAGACATACATGGATGGAAATATATAAATGTACATGGCTAGGTTTGTACAGAAAGAGTATCGTCAACGATATAGTGTCGACTACGACGAAACTTTTTCACTTGTTGCCATGATTAAATCCATTTGGATAATGCTTGCTATTACTGTATATTTCGTTTACGAAATATGGCAAATAGACGTCAAAACTGCTTTTCTTAACGGAAACCTTTTGGAGGATGTTAACAACACCCTAACGGTTTTGTTGTGCCCAAACATGCAAAAAAGGTTTGCAAGTTAATTCAATCCATTTATGGATTGAAGCAAGTATTGCGTTCTTGGAACCAACGTTTTGACGAGATCATAATGGTATATGATTTCATTCAAACGATAATGATTCTTGTGTATATAAGAAGGTTAGTGGGACCGCACTGACAGTGAATGTCCTATAAGATGATGATGTATTACTTTTTAGCAATAACATTCCCATAATATAATCGGTGAAAGCTTGGCTTTCATTAAAATTCTCCATGGTATACTTGGGAGAAACAGGTTTTATTCTAGGAATAAAGATCTACTGGGATAGATCTAGAAAACTGCTGACACTCTCTCAGTGTTTATACGTTTTGAAATGTATGTGACCTGATGTCTCATATGCTTTGAGCATATATAGACGCTATAAGGCCAATCCGGGTGATGTTCACTAGATTAATGTAAAGAACATCCTTGAGTATCTTGGACGAACTAAGGATGCTTTTTGGAAATATGGGGAAAGGAGAACTTGAGGTGACTAGGTTCACCGCTGCAAGTTTCCAAACTGATAAAGATGACTTAAAGTCGCAATAAGGGTATATATTTAGTTTAAATAACGGAACAGTGAGCTGGAAATCTTCCAAGCAAGATATTGTTGCCGAATAAACAACAATAGCGAAACACTGCTGCAGCTGAGGCAGAAATTTGAGCAACCCCTACATAGTCAGGTGTTAGACACTTGAGTGATTGGCTATAGGCCAAGTGGGAGATTGTTGGAAATTATGACCCACAACATCACTATTTGTACAGAATATGGTGTTGTTGTACAAATTAACTATGTGACAAAGGAAATTGCTATTTTATCATTTGTAATTGGATTACCGGATATATAAATGATAAAAGTCCATATGATTAGTACCGGATTAATAAGATATGAGACAATATTAATCCACGTAAGGTTTAATCATTAAATATCCCTAGTCGTAGTTTATCAAGACTAGTATTACACTTGTGCGTGTTATGGAAGCATAACGACATAGTTCTCATATATTTGGGTATTGGATACTCATGCAAGTGTAATAAGAAGTTCTGTTTACCGATGGTATGGAAACAGCTTCGCTCTAGATAGACCCCTCGAAATCTCATTGGTAGTATGACTATGTGTCTATGGGAATCCGAATCAGGGTAGGTGTATTTGGTCTTAACCTGAGACTTGCATCGCTAATACTTGCGACAATCTGTATACTTTGGTTTTTGTCGTCCGGGTCTTTAACAGGTTCTGTGTACGCCTCTTCTAGGTATATTGAGAATCGTAGTGTATTAGATGTGATGTCAAGATGAAAGTATCACTTCAGTCATATGGATATGATGATCACGTAGGATACGGAACTAGTACTCTTAAGTACTGCAGTCATCGGGATAATATGACTAGGTCATGATTATCCGATTATAGAGACTAGTTACTAGAGATCCGATATATGATTCGTACGGGGTAGACACAATTTCAGCCCTAGGCCTAGCATGTGACATTCGATACTGGATCATAATACGCAATACTACGTATGCTACGCCTAACAAAGATTACATATTCCTTTAAAGAATATTTCTGGAGAATTGGGTAGGCACGGTGCTTTTCTAGAAGCCAACCATGTCTTGTGAATCGGTAAGAATGTGGTACTGGGTACGCACGTATTCTGATAGTCAGATGACCGTATTTACTGCCAACATATCCAAGAATCTCTTGGGTCGCCTCCCAAGATTCACCAATGATATTTGACTCAAACAAGAATTAATCTGGGATTAATTAAGAGAGAGAAAATTAATCTGGGATTAATTACGGCAATAAATTAATCTGGGATTAATTACTAAAGAGAGAATTAATCTGGGATTAATTGCGACAAGAATTAATCTAAGATTAATTCGACGAGAAGAGAGAACACGATTAATTTGGAATTAATCGGTAAAGTAAATTTAATAGTTAAATTGGATTTTACTATTTAATTTATTTAATTGGGCTAAAATAATATATTGGATATATTTAATGAAATCAGATTTCAAAGAGGAATTAAAATTGGATTTTAATTCGCGGGAAAAAATTAATTTAGAATTAATTCTCAAGCGACTTTCGTAATAATTTTGCTAGGCATTATTATTTAATTAAATTGGATTTAATTACATCGCAATGGCAAATTCGTTTAATTTGGAATTAAACGAACCTGGGCCCGATCGAAGTTGCGTGTCAAGTTAGCTGACTTAAATTTGGAATTTAAAAGTGGTGGGACCCACTTCACTTACATCATTTTTTGACTAATGATGGAAGTAGTTAGGCTTGATTTTGGAATTTATTTGAAGGCTTGGATTGCTTGTATTTTACACAAACCAATTCCAACACTCTACTTGACTATTTAAACATTAGTCAACTTTGGAAGTGGTAGATGGACAATATTCACATCACTTATTTTTCTCTTCTTCTTCCTTGAGGCCGTGAGCTTCAAACTCTCTCCCATGGATATTGTTCCAAAATTCAAGCATGCTAGCATATTAAAGAGTCAAAGGAAGGTGATAGGGAGACTCACCCGAGAGTTTGGAACTCGATTTTAACCTCCGAAGCTTCCATTATATCCAACAAATGAGGAATTTTTGAAATCCTAAATCCGATCAATGTGAGTATTCTGCAACTCTCTTGATAATTCACACACGAATCACTCTTAGATGATCTTGGCATGTTCTAGGAACACTTACATTAGTTTCTTGTGAGTCATTACGCAAGGTTGTCAGAGTCAAAGTTACTAGAGTTTAATGTGGCTAACATAGAATTGTAAGGAGCAATGGTTGTTTAATTAATTTAAGTTGGGCATGTAGACCTCCAATGTAAGTGTTTGATTCGTGATTGTCAAATAACAAGAAAAACAGTAGAGTTCAGTTAGTCAATCAATCAGTTAGAGGCTGAAGGTGATAGGTTAACCTGTCGTCTGTCGGTAGCATCTTTGAGAGGGGGATGCTACAAAAGACTTATTTTTTTTAGGGCTTATCTTTATCCATAGCTTCGCTAAGTCGTCAAACTTCCTTTTGACGAAAATACTATCCATTTTTGATAGTATTTTACCAACTTAAGTTACTTTACATACTCAGTATTTGAGTTTTCGTTTGACGTGAAAGTACTCGTGGGGTTCACGATACTCCCGGTTACTAAACAGTCCAAACAACAGAGTAAATTTTGTTAGATTCACCATTTTCCCTCTTTTCCTTTTTTTCTTTTCTTCATTTTTCTTTTTTCTTTTCATTTGCGTCATCTGCTTAACCTAGTGCCATCTCATCCTTAGCTTTGGAAAAGAGTCAAATGAATGTCAAGTATCTTCACTATCTCTACAAGTTGTGCGAGTATAAGTTATTCTAAGTAGGCAACGTAATTCTAAGCTCAAGTTTCAATGTGCAATTTTGGATAGCGTTCTGCTAGTGATTCCAAAATTAAAGAATTGACATAAGGATTTAAACATGCTCATTTTCTCATTGAGCGACAGAATATTCTTGAGAAAAATTGAATTTAATTTCATTATAGAAATTGGAAAAAGTCATTATATAACAAGAAAAGACAATTGCAATGTAACAATCATGCATGTGAGTGGTGCCTCTCAAGATCAGCTATCTTACCTCTGTCGATCATGTCTTAAATCTTATGTTTGAAGGGGGATCAATCATCGGTGTCATGGCCGTGTTGCTGCTGGTGGAAGTAGCAATATTGGTTTAGATCCTTGTAGTGAGATATTGGGTTTGGCATCGGTCTTGGTTCCAACGGTTTTATTAGTTTTTGTCTCTTAATTTCATCTAAAATCTCAGACATCGATCTTCCAAGGTTGGAGAAGTGTCTCTTTTGGAAGTTGTTTGCTTCTGATGTTTCTCGTTTTGAGCCTTTTCCACTATTTTTCTTATATCCGCCGTAGAGCTTCTTATAATCACGCCTCCCATTGCTTGTTTTGGCCATAACCATATGAGGTATCGTCCAATTGATCATAGAAGTGGTCAAAGCTAGTAGTTCTTCAGTAATTTTTTTCAACGTATCCTCCATTTGGTATATGCGAGAACTGTTACTACTTGCTATTTCTGAGTCTGTTAGATGTTTCATGACTAGTCTGCTTGGTTTCCTAAACCAACGGGCCACTATGATGGCGGCATCACAAAGTGTTAGTGTGATGCATGTATGCATGAGATGCATGGTGTGCTCAAACATTAACATATACCCTTCCAACCTTATTCCTCCCGCACATGTGGTAAGTCTCGCAATATAATGAATTAGGGTCATATGATGAATGTGTCCGAACTTAGGAAGTCTCGCAATATAAATTGTACTTGTTGAGAACTTGGGTAGCCAATCGTACTTGATAATCAATTATATTTGACATTAGATTATTGATTAAAAGAATTGAGTATTATAGGATAATATTAATTAATTATTACACCTCTTAGGATTAATAAGATTAATCAAATTTATTTAATTGTTAAATAAATAATCACATGAGGGCAATATTTTAATTTCATAATATATCTACAAAAGAGAGTTGTTTTGATAATTATAAAATATGTATTAAAAGGTGTGAATACACTTAAATTAATTTAATTAGTTGTATTATGTAATAATTAGATTACACCTAATATACATATTTGAACAAATAAGAAGTTGGCATATTTCATAATATTAATATTTAAGATATACTTAAGAATGGTTTATAACTTTTAACCTAAACTTTTTTATGAAAAGCTTTTGAATTTCTCTACAACATCAACCAAAAGGGAAGCTTTGAAGATTTGATCTCAAATCAAAGCTTGCTAGGTAAAGTTTTGATTCTCTATTTCATGCCATGACTTCCTCTAATGATTTAGTATAATTAATTAAGCATATGGTGATGTATTATATGTTTGACGTATAATAACATAGCTTGAGGTTGAATACAGGTTAAAGATTTGTGTATAGATACTTTAGAAGTACAGAAATATAATAAGGATGTGACTAGGTCAAATTTTGTGTATATTGGATATGAAACAGAAGATTTAGGATTTAGAACCCTAAATAAAAGTTTAGAACTTTGCCTACCATTCTAGAATCACTTGACCACCTTTAAGTGACCTAGAATTGTTCGATGGTTACTTCTTTATGGAACTCATGTTTGGTTAATATTTTAGATTTAAATTTATGCATAAATATATTTTTTATATATTTATATATTTGTCAAGGATATTTGATATTAATGGAAGACAGATTTTGTTCTTTAATTATTTAAGATATATTAAATGTCTATTGATGTTGGTTTTAATATTAAAAATTAGATTTGGGTGCTTTTGAAGTGCATGAGGAAAACTGGATGCATTTAGGGCTGAAAAATGCACATTTTCAGCATTCTGGTGAGCTAGCTACTTGCGTAGCTCGTACAATCATTCGACATTTGCGTGATACACGCAGAGCGCATGCTCGCGCAACTCATAGGGCAAGATCATGCACGACCCGTGCGAGGAGCATGAGGCACGCGTAAGGCACGACTCATTCTCGTTGATGTCCTATTTTAGGCTGTCAGAATTCCTGATTTGCGCGTTCTAGTTTCGAATTGTCCCGAAATTTTTTACATGGACTCGAAATGGTATATAGTGTCTCATTTTATAGAAATATGCAATAAGGTCGAAAACTTATGTGTTTTAAATTTTTGAAATTTATTCATACATTAGACCAGCCGATTGAACCAGTTTCCGTAGCAAAGGACTCTGATTCGATCCTAGGGGATCTGGATTCACCCCAACTGCCACGACCTATGATCTCAGAATGCGTGAAGCGGGAGCTGGATTCTCTTGCATGGTGGAGATTGCTTGAGCTACTAGAGATCACGCAAGTATAGTACAAGTAGTGGCTGCGTCATCCACTGGTTGGAGTGATGGTGAGGCAGCCTAAGACGTTGAGGGAGTAGCCATGGGTGTGCATGATCTTAGGGGGCCTGCTAGCTCTGCAACGCTCACATGAATGGTTGTGCAAGAAGGATTCGTGCTGACGTTGGTTGCTACCGTGGATGAACAAATAATGGCATGAGGCGAGGAAGCCATGGCTGCTGCTGAAGAAGGGTCCACGGAGGAGAGAGCAATTTCCGTGTATGAGGAGGAGTGATTGGAGGAAGAGGATATTAGGTTTGATTTGGGGCTAGATTTCAAGGAATTAGAATTTGGGCGGCTTAAATTAGGCTTTGAGCTGGATTTTTAGAAATTGAAGGGAAGATCATGCGAAATTTTCTTTTGCATAAGAGGAGCGGTATCATTGGCAATATATTACTGATACCATTCCTCATCAATATCAGAAAAATGTACTACGGGTTTTCGAGAGTTTGGCATCTTTAGGATAAAAATAGGTGAAAATACATGCAAATTGGCTTATTGGATCAAAAGCCTGTAGGGGATCTTGTTTGCACGAAAAATAATTTAAGCACTATTAAAACAACCGATGACTAATTTTCTCTAAAAGCCCATTAATAAATTTAGAATGAGATTATTATTTCAAGCAGGAAAATATCAAGTTTCAAAACTACTCCTCACAAATATACATGTTCGTAGGAGTGGAGGATTATGAGAAGTTGGTGAAAGAAGTTGAAGAGAGTTGTAGGAGTTGAAGGAAAAAATGGAAGAAGTTAGGGCAAAAGCTGAGGAAGCATGTTGGCGGCGAAATCGAATTTTGAAATATTTTTAAGTCGGATAAATTAGTCAGTATCATATTCATCTAATTTATCTATATTTCACCCATATCACACATTAATGTATACTATGCAAGTGTAATTACGCAAATAAACTTGGGACAAAATTTTCGGAAACACTTTATCGCGGTTACACGATAACAGATTACCGAATTACCGAAATAATTAACAAGGATGACCGGTCAACCAGGTCAGCCCACAACTACAATAATCGACATACTGTAGCATAGGCTTATTGTGGTAATTTTAGCAAATTACCACTTTGCCCCTCATAAGAAAATTCCTGAAACACTAACGAAATAATTCCGAAAATATTTCTACACATTGTAAACACCGTGTCAGTACTCCGAGTACTGTAGCAAAGATCACAAACCTATAATTTCATAAAATTATGATTTTGCCCCTATGCGTCCAAAACCAAATATTCTCAAAACGCATTCGGAACAATTTCGAAAATTTCGGGATTTTCTTCTACGCATTTTCAAATCTCCAATTTCATCCACAACCCTTCAATTTCACAAAGTTAACCACAATTGAATTATTTTCGAAATTAATCAAAATAATACCTAATAAATTTAATTTTCATGCAAATTCAAATTCAAATTCAAATCCACCAATAGTGAATCAAACACTATAAATCAACTCAAGAACAATTCTAGATCACCTAGGAGTGGCTCAAGTAACTATAGAATGATAATTTTTGTCTAACACCTAATTAGGCCTAATTACACTAATTAGCCTTTTTAACTTTACAGGCAATCTAAGGCTTCATAATTTAGTTTCTATCATCCTAATCTCATCAAACAAACAAAGAAATCATATATCTAATTAGAACCAAATTGTAAACAATTTACAAGACAAAGGATGAAATAAATTACCTTAATCTCTTTATAAACATTTATTTCGACTCGTAAATAATACATCCTTATTTTTTGAATGGTAATTTCACTTATTTTGACACACACATGGCCATAATATTTCCAAGACATCGAATTTATTTTGACATTATTTTGGCTAAATACAAAAGCTTCTCTTAGAAGCCTTTTCTTTAATTAATTAATTAAATTAATACATGAATGAATATTCCAAGAATATTTTCTAATAAATAATTATTAAATTAATTAGCTTTTAATTATTTAAATAATTATTCATTTGACATGCATCAAAATTTTAATGTGTATCTAATCAAATTATGTATACAAATACACACTAGTAATAAAAATACCGAGACATGTGTAACGCTACAAATAATCCAGTTATTCGTAATAAATTATCCCAGTGCTCTACGAGTATACTTGATTAGTGAGACTCTCTAGGTTCATGTGTATTTGTCACATAACACATTACGTGTCCATAATTTATCCACTCATGAATTACGACCACAGATAACCTCGATGAACCATATAAGTCGACGTATATTATATAGTCCCTCTGTCATAGGTATCCGAATTGTACTAGAGACATAGATGAAAACGTCGAATCTCCGCTATGTACAATTCATATATTTATATGTGTCGCGGCATATTCATAATTCTCTTGATAAATAGTCAGAACTAAATTTTGTAGTACACCTTGACCAAGGATTTAAAGGATCACAAAGTGGATACTTGAATCCCGCATATGAGACTGGCAGATTCTCTCTGGATACATCATATAATATCATGAGCATCAGTCTACACCCACAAACAGGCGGAGGTCGGGTCTAAAAGACCAGTGACGTGACTGTTCTCAAAGTGTGGAGGATCACTCATACATCCATAATGGTATTCACGTTAAATGACTTCATATACAGCTCGACTCGAGAAGATCCTATTGACATTGGTGTGCCATCTATTCGATATTATTTCGATGAGTCATTCAGTGTTTATCGAATAAACACCTACATGTCTATATAAGTCTTCAAAAACTCCTGATTTATTGAGATAAACCATTAAATCAAATCTCGATATATGACATGTACTGATCTCAATGGATTTCACTAATCGACTCGTGTTAGTAAATATTAACCATGAACTTTATTTGAGAATATATCTCTAGTAATGACACATCTCAATGTCAATTACAAACCTCATTTTTAACTGTGCAATACAATATATATTCTCAGGTCTTTGTCTAATATATACATCATAAACTAGATTTAGTTTTACTCTAATCAAGATTAGATTGTTTATGTATATAAAAGACAAAAGGTGCTACCATAAATAGATAATATTATGGAAAAAGTAATTGTTTGTATCCATGAATCGGTCATAAATACGATCCGGATTGGTGCTTAGAGCACCAACCCTAACATTTATTTCCAGAGCATATAAAAGCCAATGAGGAGCCAAGACATAATAGGCCCACCTCTGAACATCGATCAAAAATCAACTTTCATTAGTTTCTCTCCGTAGTTAAATTTTCTTCAAACTCTCATTTTTAGTTTGGAATTGTTTAATTCCAGTAAAAGTTCAGATTTAGTAATTTTAATTTTTTTCCTCTGTAACTACATTTCTAATTCCAGTAACGATTTCCCTTCCAGTAGCTTTTAATTACCTTGTCTTTTATTAGCATCCTCATAAAATCTAATAGCCTATCCCTTTTTCAGGTTTTAGAAAACCCATAATTTCTTACAATTATTTGATTAAAAGTCAGTCAGTAATGTTGAATATTACTCTTTTGACATGCCTACGCACAACTCTTTTTGTTTGGAGCCAAAAGTAGGAACACTATCTTTCCAGTTTATGAAATGTCATTAGAGGATTTTTCAGCCTCCGAAAGACAATATATATGTTTCACTTCCCTAGACGCACAATTTTCTTCCTATCGGGTCTCTAAGATCAATCCCAAGATCTAAAAAGCATAAAATATGTGTGAATACGTAAAGAAGTTAGCGGAAAATACTTACAATGCTCGGATGGATGTAGATATAGAGTTAAAAAATTCCACTTTGAGAAGTTGCTTCAAGCTCCTCTCTTTGATGTATGTTGAAGCTCCAAGCTTGAAGTTTGAGATTCCAAACTCTAGGGAATGTTTCCCTATCACCTTTGTATGATTTAATGTGTGTTAAAACTAGGAAACATTTGCAACAAATGGCTTCCTTTTCTTTCTTCTTGTTCTCGGCAATGGCAAGTAAAAGGAGATGGAGAGTTTCGGTTTGGAGAGAGAGAGGGAGAGAATGAATTGTATCTTGTATTTTAATTTTCCAAAAACCAAAAAATGATATACCAAATGTTTGGTAAATGTCATTCACTTCTTTCACAATTGTGTGTCTTACAAGCCACCATCATTTCATCACTAACTTCCATCACCAAAAAATGATGAGAATGACAAGTGATGTGACTTGTGATGTGACTTGTGGGCCTACTTGAATTCAAAATTCGAGTGGGCCCGCAAACACATTCCGGGCTCGGGTCCGTTAATTCCGAATTAACGAATTTTCCATTACGACTTAACTAAATCAAATTTAATTAAATAATTATGCCTAGCAAAATTACTATTAAAGTCGCTCGTGAATTAATTCTAATTTCATTAAATATATCAAATATATTATTTTAATCGATTAATTCCAAATTAATCGCTCTCTCTCTTTTATCGAATTTTATCCGAGATAAATTCTCGCCGCAATTAATCCTATATTAATTTTCTCTCTCTTATAATTAATCCCATATTAATTATGTTCGAGTCAACATCATCGGTGAATCTTCGGGAAGCGACCCATGAGATCCTTTGATATGTTGGCAGTAAATCCGGTCGTCGGACTATCCGAACACGTACGTACCCGCACCATGTTTTTACCGATTTACAAGACATGGTTAGCTTCTAGCAATGCACCGTGCCTACCCAATTCTCCAGAAATATTCTTTAAGGAATATATAATCTATAACAGGCGTAGTATATGTAGTATTACGTATTACGATCCAGTATCAGATGTCACATGCAAGGCCTAGGGCTGGAATAGTGTTTGTCCCGTACGAAGCATATATCGGATCACAAGCAACTAGTCTCTATAATCGGATAATCATGACCTTGTCATATTATCCCGATAGTTGCAACATAATAGAGAATCAGTTCTGTATCCCTGCGTGATCATCATCTCCATATGACTGAAGTGATACTTTCGTCTTGACATCACACCCAATACATTACGATTCTCAATAAACCTAGAAAAGGCGTACACATAACCTGTTAAAGTCCCGGACGACCAAAACCAAAGCGTATTGATTGTCGCAAGTATTACCGATGCAAGTCTCAGGTTAAGACCAAATACATCTACCCTGATTCGGATTCCCATATACACATAGTCATACTACCAATGAGATTTCGAGGGGTCTATCCAAAGCGAAGCTGTTTCCGTACCATCAGTAAACACAACCTCCTATCACACTTGCATAAGTATCCAATACTTAAATATATGAGAACTATGATGTTATGCTTCCGTAACACGCACAAGTGTAATACTAGTCTATTCCGCATTATCGATGTCCAGTCTCGATAATACTACGACTATGGATATTTAATGATTAAACCTTTGTGGATTGATATCGTCTCATATCTTATTAATCCGGAACTAATCATAAGGACTTTTATCATTTATATATTCAAGTAATCTAATTATAAAATGATAAAATAGCAATTTTCATTGTCACATAGTTAATTTGTACAAAAACACAATGTCTTTTACAAATAGTGACGTTATGGGTCATAATTGTCATCAAGTTAAGGTCCTTCAATTTTGCCATCATAGTATAGGGATCCAATCCCTTATTTTGGCGATGAAATTGTGGGGTCATCGCAGCGAGCCTGATGGATTGAGCAGTTGAGTTGTCATCGCTACGATTCTTCCAAAGCTCAAACTCAAGCGGCTGCTCATTTCCGGGCTTAGGCCCGAGAGGTCTCTCTATCGTATAGAGCATCCTCTCAGCCCCCAGGACAATCATGAGGTTCATATCCCAATCAGGAAAGTTCACGCCATTAAGGATATTTTCGCCCATTATAATGTCTCTAACTTCAATCTTTCCAGTCATCTTAATTGCAATAGTCAAACTATTCAATTAACGATATTTGGGTACAGTCCAACTGTTACAAGAAAAATAATATAATATTAGTCCAACTAATAAATATATAATATGACGAAATAATTTGAAAACGCGTATTTGGCAAGTATTTGAACGAAATTGTAAATTCAATACTAGCCTCCCACTATTTTTCGGCGAGCCTCTAACCCTCTGTTGAGTACTCGGGAAACCTAGTCTCCTAGTGGGCTAGGATCCCGTTAAATAACACATAACCTTGACTTTGGCCAATAAGTTGTATGATATTTAACTAGGTAGATCTCTAAGATCAATTGGATCTCATCCAATTCCTAAATTCGGTTGGTGGACCTCCAAGTCCGAAACATATATACAATATATATGCCAATATATCCAATATATTTCCCTAACCTTTTCCTCTGAATCAACTAAGCTTTGGCTTTGGCTCAGCAAGCTTAATGATTCCAGTTAAGCGGGACCCATTGACCTTGGAAAACTTCGTAATCCATGTCGATGAACAAGAAGTGACCTTGACTTTGGCCAACAAATCACAACTTGCTCAAGACATACGATATGGAACAAAGCTTTCATGGTTCAAACACTTCCGCGATGGACATTGATCTTGACTTTGGCCAACAAACCAATGCCAATCTTGGATCTTGAGAAAGAACCATTCAATGGAAGGAAAAAACGCTTAATATTTGATTAAGGGTTTTTCGCGTAATTGGCAACCAATTAATTATCTTTGATTAGGTCTCATCATACACCCTTAAACATGCATTCTAAAAGCATAATATGGCGCGATAAATAAATTAATAATGATATGCAGATGGATATCTCACAAATTATTCCTAGAACAAATCACTCAATTTCCTCTCCACGGCTAGCACTATTCTAACTTCTACCCAATTACATAATACAATAAAGAAACCTCATTACATTGAGGGGAATTGGTGAGAAGAGAATTACAAAGAATCGAGAGATAAAGGCTTGACACGCGGGTCCAATTTAATAAATTCTAAATTTATTACAACAATTTCCAAAAT
Organism: Zanthoxylum bungeanum; assembly: GCA_019454045.1. Classification (NCBI taxonomy): domain Eukaryota; kingdom Viridiplantae; phylum Streptophyta; class Magnoliopsida; order Sapindales; family Rutaceae; genus Zanthoxylum; species Zanthoxylum bungeanum. The sequence goes on along the minus strand of SKCR01014116.1, from coordinate 24,832 downwards.
TTCTCTCATCTATCTAATATCCATCTGATATACATTATTCATACAATACATCCATGTATTCACATAAAGCATGTTATTCAATCAATCTAATCCAATTAATTAATCTTTGAATTAAATGATCATCCACTGTTCAAACAACGATTTGATTTGCGCGAGTCCAACTCGTTTTAAGAATAAGTACTCCAAGTGCGTATTCTTGAATTATATCGAACTACAATTTTAAATCTGATTTAATTTGTATTCAATACTAATTCTTTATTTAATTACAAATTAAATAATTACACTTTTAATGTGCCTTTACGACTTAGATTCTAAATCTAATATTAATGAGTCTCAAAGCCCAATTAACATCCAATGTCAATTTAATTAAAGTCCAATGGGCTTTCAATTAATTTATTAAGGCATGGACTTTGGCAACCAAAGCCCAATAAGGAATCACCATTTGCCATAAAATTAATTTTTGCCCATTAGGCCCAATTAATTATTTAAAGGCCCATTTATTATATTTGGACTTAATGGAATTGTTTTAGGCCCAATTTGGATCCAATCCAATTGTCCTAAACCAACTTGGCTCAACCAAGCCCATTAGGCCCAAATACAACAATTTTAGCCCAATTCCAAATTAAGCATAAATTAATTAAATTCTAATATTCCAAATTTCACAATTTAATTAATTAAAGTGTATAGCCATAATTAATTATTTAAATTAACATTTTCAAAATACCAATTTACATAATTAATCATGCTTTATTATTTTCAATACATGTCCAACATTATTGAAACAAAATCAAGTCATTAACATGTTATAATGCTCACGGCAATAATGGATTTTTTTCATTAATTTTGATTTCAATCCAATTAAATCGCAAATCAATTTATCCAATCATTTTAAACTCATCCAATGGTCTAAAAATTAAAATCACCATGAGCTACAAGGGTCCTTCACATTCGGCCAAGCCAATATTTTTGGGGAAAATTAATCCAATTAATTTTTTAATAAAATTGATCATGCATAACTCTAAGTTAACATTATCTAAGCATACTCAAAAAAATAATTTGATTAAATCATGCTCAAATAAAAATTCCCAAATTCAAGATTAAGAACCATAATTCAATTTCATGCTTAAATAGGCTCTGATACCATTGTCGGGTCTCTAAGATCAATCCCAAGATCTAATAAGCATAAAATAGGTGTGAATACGTAAAGAAGTTATCGCAAAATACTTACAATGCTCGGTTGGATGTAGATGTAGAGTTCAAAAATTCCACTTTGAGAAGTTGCTCCAAGCACCTCTCTTTGATGTATGTTGAAGCTTCAAGCTTGAAGTTTGAGATTCCAAACTCTAGGGAATGTTTCCCTATCACCTTTGTATGATTTAATGTGTGCTAGCACTAGGAAACATTTGCAACAAATGGCTTCCTTTTCTTTCTTCTTGTTCTCGGCAATGGCGAGTAAAAGGAGATGGAGAGTTTCGGTTTGGAGAGAGAGAGGGAGAGAATGAATTGTATCTTGTATTTTAATTTTCCAAAAACCAAAAAATGATATACCAAATGTTTGGTAAATTTCATTCACTTCTTTCACAATTGTCTGTCTTACAAGCCACCATCATTTCATCACTAACTTCCATCACCAAAAAGTGATGAGAATGACAAGTGATGTGACTTATGGGCCCCACTTGAATTCAAAATCCGAGTGGGCCCGCAAACACATTCCGGGCTCGGGTTCGTTAATTCCGAATTAATGAATTTTCCGTTGCGACGTAACTAAATCAAATTTAATTAAATAATTATGCCTAGCAAAATTACTATTAAAGTCGCTTGCGAATTAATTCTAAATTAATTCGTTCGCCCGAATTAAAATCCAATTTTAATTCCGTTATGAAATCTAATTTCATTTAATATATCGAATATATTATTTTAATCGATTAATTCCAAATTAATCGCTCTCTCTCTTTTATCGAATTTTATCCCAGATAAATTCTCACCGCAATTAATCCTAGATTAATTTTCTCTCTCTTATAATTAACCCCAGATTAATTATGTTCGAGTCATACGTCATCGGTGAATCTTCGGGAAGCGACCCATGAGATCCCTAGATATGTTGGCAGTAAATCTGATTGTCGGACTATCCAAACATGTGCATACCCCGTACCACGTTTTTATCGATTTACAAGACATGGTTGGCTTCTAACATAGCACCGTGCCTACCCAAATCTCCAGAAATATTCTTTAAGAAATATATAATCTATGACAGGTGTAGTATACGTAGTATTGCGTATTGCGATCCAGTATCAGATGTCACATGCAAGGCCTGAGGCTGGAATAGTGTCTGCCCCGTACGAAGCATATATTAGATCACAAGCAACTAGTCTCTATAATCTGATAATCATGACCTTGTCATATTATCCCGATATTTGCAACATAATAGAGAACCATTTCTGTATCCCTGCGTGATCATCATCTCCATATGACTGAAGTGATACTTCCGTCTTGACATCACACCCAATTGTGGGACACAGGAACTGGGCGACGCATGCTGTTCTAGGCTCGCGGCCTAGTCGAGAGTACGGAGTAGCCACGGGGGACTAAACCGGAGAATAATGGAGTCACCACCCGGTGTGAATCGGGAAAATGAGATTTAAGGCCGCACTCACCCCTCGCAAGGGAAGACCTCAAACCGTTGGGTTCAGAATGGTCCCTTACTTATGTCACTTGTAATGAAAGGATTTGTCTAATAATTTAATCAAGCTTAAGTAACACTTATTTCCAAGAGTATCATGCTTCTAAATCCATATGCGCAAAAATAAAACTTACACCTAAATTTGCATATATTTCACATCTAAGATTGCATGCTTGAAAGTACGTCAAAGTAGCAACGAACATACAACTTCATTGGCATATTGTATTCATGGAAACACAAGCACACATAAAAGCGAATCAAATAATAGCGAACATTTAATTTCATAGACATATCATACTTATACGTGCGGAAGCATAAACAAATAGCCATTACATGTCCATGCGTAAATAAAAGATTCAACTAAGTACATAATGCAAAAAGACACTTAAGGATGCAATTAGGCATTAAAGTAAGCATGTTATGACGTGGTGCAAAAGAAGATAACTAATATGGACACAAACACACATGTGAGCACTTTTCCAAGTGGTAAGTGTGTCTCCCGCTCCCTAGGGTTTAGTTTTGTGTTATTTTTATAGTGAGAGGGTGGGGTTTGCATGGATAAGGATTTGTAATATATAATTAGTGTCACAAAACGAAAATATATATTTGATTGGGGGACAAATTTTGGTGAATTAGGAAGGTTGAATATTTGATTGGTTTAGATTAGGAATACAATATAGATTGATTTTAATTAGGCATTTAATTTGTTAATTAGGTGAGTAAATATTTTAAATTGGTGAGTGATTTATTTAAATTTTGGTAATGATTTATTTAATTTTGGTATTAGATTTAATTTGTTTTAATTAATTTGGTAAATGGTTTAATTATTTAATTTAATTTAATTACATTATCTAATTAATATTTAATTTAATATTTGATTTAATTTGGGTGTAATTTAGGGTGATAGGTGTGTGGGCCTAGTCATGGTGGGCTAGGTTTGTGTGGGGCCAAATGTGTGTGGGCTAGATGGGGTTTGGGCTAAGGGTGTGTTTTAAAACAAAGGTCCAACAAGCGAACCCGAAGCAAAACAAGCTAACTAAAATCCAACAAAATATCGATTCCCTTCCGACGTCTGTTTCCCGCGGCTCCCGCGACTTAAAAGGTAGTGCCTCCAAATGAGACTCATTATCGGGTTTCACATGCAAAAATGCAATGCCTACAGTCGCCCCCACTTTGATGGGACTTGTTCAGTGTGTGACTTTGAACAATCCTATCAAAGTTATGCAATGCATTTCTACTTACCTGGCTCGCCAGCTGCCACTTGACTTGCCATGTGTTGAGTTGAGTTGATTTGGTGGTGAGGTGCTGCGACCCCTGGTTCATTCCCGAACCGTGCTCCATTTTTGGAGTGCCATTTTCGGCATCTGTTGTGTGTGTTCCATTTTGGAACGCCATTTTCGGCATCTGTTGCGTGTGCTCCATTTTGGAACGCCATTTTCGGCATTTGCTATGTGTGCTCCATTTTGAAACGCCATTTTCGGCATCTGTTGTGTGTGCTCCATTTTGGAAGCATCATGTTACGTGTGCTCCATTTTGGAATGCCATTTTCGGCATTTGCTGTGTGTGCTCCATTTTGGAACGCCATTTTCGGCACCTATTGCGTGTTCTCCATTTTGTAACGCCATTTTCGGCATCTGTTACATGTGCTCCATTTTGGAACGTCATTTTCGGCATTTACTGTGTGTGCTCCATTTTTTGGCATTTGGTGTGTGTGCACCATTTTGGAACGCCATTTTCGGCATCTGTTGTGTGTGATATGTATGCATTTTTGCATGGATGCATGATGCTGATGTGGGCCTCGCCCCCAAGCCGATACCGATGTGGGCCTCGACCCTAAACTGACGCTGATGTGGGTCTCAACCTTCGGGACTTATCCCCAAATTGATACTGATGTGGGCTTCGGCCTTGAGACTCATCCTCAAACTGATGCTGATGTGGGCCTCGGCTCTAGGACTCATACCCAAACTGATACTGATATGGGCTTTGTAGCCAGACCGATACTGATACATCTGTTGTGTGTGATATGTATGCATTTATGCATGGATGCATGATGCTGATGTGGGCCTCGCCCCCAAGCCGATACCGATGTGGGCCTCGACCCTAAACTGACGCTGATGTGGGTCTCAACCTTCGGGACTTATCCCCAAATTAATACTGATGTGGGCTTCGGCCCTGAGACTCATCCTCAAACTGATGCTGATGTGGGCCTCGGCTCTAGGACTCATACCCAAACTGATACTGATATGGGCTTTGTAGCCAGACCGATATTGATATGGGCCTCGCCCCAACTGATGTTGATATGGGCCTCGCCCCCAAACTGATATCGATATGGGCCTCGCCCCCAAACTGATACTGATATGGGCCTCGCCCCTAGACTGATACTGATGTGGGCCTCGCCCCCAACTGATGTTGATGTGGGCCTCGCCCCAACTGATGCTGATATGGGCCTCGCCCCAACTGATACTGATATGGGCATTGGCCTTGGAACTCATCCCCAAACTGATGCTGATATGGGCCTCGCCTTAAAACTGATATTGATATGGGCCTCGCCCCCAAACTGATACTGATATGGGCCTCACCCCTAGACTGATACTGATGTGGGCCTCGCCCCCAACTGATGTTGATGTGGGCCTCGCCCCCAACTGATGCTGATATGGGCCTCGCCCTCAAACTGATACTGATATGGGTCTTGCCCCAAAAATGATACTGATATGGGCCTCGGCCCTGGGACTCATCCCCAAACTGATGGTGATGTGGGCCTCGGCCCTGGGACTCATCCCCAAACTGATACTGATACTGTACTGTTGCTGCTTCTGGTTTGCTTGCATTTGACGCTTTCTCTTTTTCTCATTTGAAACCTGTTATTACAAAACAGAACAAACACAAAAAGGATGCAAATATGTTACGTGTATGCATGAATGAATTTTCTATTCCGTTGGGTTAGGTCTTCTGCTAGTTCTCCTGGTGATCGCTCGGCCTTTTCTTCCTCAAGCGAAATACTGCTTCAATCTATCCATGTTGATTGGCTCGGTGAACTCATCCCCCTCCAAACTTGACAGTCTTACTGCCTCGTTCCCCATTTTTCGAATGGCTATCCTATGTTCTACTTGCTTCTTTCGGGAATTCCCCGTGTTCTAAACATCGCTGAGTATCACAGTACCATGGTTGAATGCTTTTGTCAAACATACTCATGTTGCAGGTTGGAGGGAGAGACTCAGGCAAGTAAACGAAATGAACGGCTTTATTATCATTTAAGAAATGGTTCGAACAGGTAGACTAAATCAATGTCTATATTAAAAATGCAGGATCAAATAAACCAGGAGGAATAATTTCATCACTCGCAGTATTGCCTTCTTCCTTGGCCTACGGTTCTCCACTGTCATCCCCTATCTCCATGTAAGAAGCTTGGTGGTTAAGGGTTTGGAGGACAAAAAATTCGGGCAATCCAGAGTTGATCATGTAGGTGGGTGGTGGAACAGAGTGGTAATTTGGTAGGGGGTTTCGATATGTGTTGGGTTGTTCTTTCTCAGGATCGGGTATTTTATGGGCATCAATGAGGATTTGGATTCATGCCTAAGGCGAGTGCAGTTGTCAGTTTCGTGGCCTCTCCTTTGATGGAAGTGACAATACAGGCTTAGGTCAAGGTTGGGTGGTATAGGATCTGGGAGTGGCTTAGGCTCTAAGGGTTTTAGGAGTCCTTGTCCCTTCAACTTCTCAAGCACCTTAGATAAAGGCTTCCCCAGGTTAGAGAAATGCCGGTTCTTGATGGCAACAACCTCGGCAGTAGCGGGCTTAGTCTCAGAATGCCCTCCAAAAGTCATTCTATTCTGGCCATAGAACTTCCGGTTTTCCGCCTCCTCTTCTTCAATGTCCATGACAGTCTCCCTCAACTGTCGAAAATCCGCAATCATGGAGGTCATCCTCCTCATCTTACCATAGATGGAGGGCTTTGTACCCTTGATAATCATCTTAATTTGGTCTTTTTCTGAAGGCCGAGTCTGCATTTTCAAAAGTTAACCTCTCCAGCGGTCTACATACTCCTTGAAGCTCTCATCTGGCTTCTGCATAGTATTCTCCAGATCTCGGAGTGACAAATCAATCTCCAAGTCTGTAACATACTGCTTCAGAAAAGCATCAGCTAGTTCCCTCCAATCTTCCTTAACCTTCTTCTCAAGGCTATGATACCAAACCATAGGTACCCCCTCGAGTGACATCCCAAACATCTTTTGGACTTGGCGTTGTGATAGGCCCACTGAACTCATGACTTAGACATATTGCTGCAGATGGACTCTCGGGTCTCCATTCCCATTAAACTTGGCCATGTCGGGCATTTTAAACTGAGCTGGCAGCTGTTCTCCGAAGGTCATTGCCTCATAATCTAACAATTCTTCATGTTTACCCCTCATTTTACGGGTAACGGTTTCAACCTGATCCCGAAGCTTCTGAAATTCCGCCTGAGACCCAATCAATTTGCCTATTGCATACTCTGCCATGTCATCATCAAAAGTGGGGATATCATCCCCCAACCCATTCGGAGGCTCCTCGCGCCTCACATTCTCAGAATTTCCCCCAGCATGGGGTACAGCCATATTTGCCATAGCAGTGGTCAAGGCTTGCAACTGCTCGGTAATCTTGGCGAAACCATTTTCCAACTGATCTATCCGGGATACCTCATTATCGGATGTATTCATATCTATTACCAGCCTTTTGGTGAGTCTTCCATCTTCCCTAACCCAACGGGAATCTATGATGGCTTTCAGAACACAAGGGTTAGCATGATGTATGTATGCATGGGGTGCATGAGATGCATGTAACATATATAACATACTAAATCAACTAAAATTTTCAAAAAAATCGGCCCGTTATCATTTTAGAAGCTTTTGGACTAACTGTCATAGGAGTGAACTCGTCCCAGTTTAAGTGGCCCAACGATTTCACATCTCATGGCAAGGAGCCCAACTGAATCCAAATGGTAATGTTTCGAACACAAGCACAAAGTGGCCCATCAATCACTTAGAAGCCTTTGGCCCAATCGTCATAAAATACGTTCTTGTCCCAGTTTAAATGGCCCAACAAGCCCATATCCCATGACAAATGGTCCAAATGGATCCAAACGACGATGTTCCCAAACACAAGCATAAAAGAAAGATAATGCAAACATAAAACAATGATTTCTACAGAATGGCCCATCAACATTTCAGAAGCGTTGGGCCTAATGGTCATAAGGTACGAACTCGCCCCAGTTTAAATGGCCCAGCAAGTTTGCATTTCTGACAATAGTCCAACTGCATCCAAATGAGGATGGTCCACAAGCACATACTCAAGGAAATAATTGTTACTTTAACCATACAACCCCGGTCTATGGGTGGGTTCGCGAGAGTGTAGACAAAGGCTCTCACCGGCGAAGGATGGCTCACAACTAGATCTCCCCAATCAAGGGTTCGAGCGGCCAAGTGAGCGCACCCTTTTTTATACACTAAGGTACGTGCCAGTGAGCTATGGTGTGTGACCGACTATCAAATGGATTTCCCGTTGTAGATTCCCCAGAGGGAGGGTGGAGCGAGGCTCACTAAATACCCAAGCCTCTTAGGCTCTTATCGCTTGGTGTCAGGAATAAACAACGAGTCCTCCAAATTAGTCCATCACAATAGGCTACAAGTAGATGGCTATCTAGGTGCCTTCACAGCTTTTCCTTCTAGAAAGGTAGTGAGTGAAGGAAGAAACCAAACCATTACCTAGCCTCAAAATGCCTTTGATTAAACCCAATTTTATCCACTATAGACACAGTCAATTAGAACATAAATCCAAACATTACAAGATAATATTTTGGGGCCGATTCTCTATCCCCAGTGGAGTCGCCAGACTGTGGGACACAGGAACTGGGCGACGCATGCTATTCTGGGCTCGCGGCCTAGTCGGGAGTACGGAGTAGCCACGGGGGAGTAAACCGGAGAATAATGGAGTCGCCACCCGGTGTGAACCGGGAAAATGAGATTTAAGGCCACACTCACCCCTCGCAAGAGAAGACCTCAAACCGTTGGGTTGGAATGGTCCCTTACTTATGTCACTTGTAATGAAAGGATTTGTGTAATAATTTAATCAAGCTTAAGTAACACTTATTTCCAAGAGTATCATGCTTCTAAATCCATATGCGTAAAAATAAAACTTACACCTAAATTTGCATATATTTCACATCTAAGATTGCATGCTTGAAAGTACGTCAAAGTAGCAACGAACATACAACTTCATTGGCATATTGTATTCATGGAAATCAAGCACACACACAACTAACCACCCAAGCACACATAAAAGCGAATCAAATAATAGCGAACATGTAATTTCATAGACATATCATACTTATATGTGCGGAAGCATAAACAAATAGCCATTACATGTCCATGCGTAAATAAAAGATTCAACTAAGTACATAATGCAAAGACACTTAAGGATGGAATTAGGCATTAAAGTAAGCATGCTATGACGTGGTGCAAAAGAAGATAACTAATATGGACACAAACACGCATGTGAGCACTTTTCCAAGTGGTACGTGTGTCTCCCGCTCCCTAGGGTTTAGTTTTAAATATTTTTATAGTGAGAGGGTGGGGTTTGCATGGATAAGGATTTGTAATATCTAATTAGTGTCACAAAACGAAAATATATATTTGATTGGGGGACAAATTTTAGTGAATTAGGAAGGTTGAATATTTGATTGGTTTAGATTAGGAATACAATATATTTAATTTGTTATGATTGATTTTAATTAGGCATTTAATTTGTTAATTAGTTGAGTAAATATTTTAAATTGGTGAGTGATTTATTAAATTAGGAAGTGATTTATTTTAATTTTGGTAATGATTTATTTTAATTTTGGTATTAGATTTAATTTGTTTTAATTAATTTGGTAAATGGTTTAATTATTTAATTTAATTTAATTACATTATCTAATTAATATTAATTTAATATTTGATTTAATTTGGGTGTAATTTAGGGTGATGGGCGTGTGGGCCTAGTCATGGTGGGCTAGGTTTGTGTGGGGCCAAATGTGTGTGGGCTAGATGGGGTTTGGGTTAAGGGTGTGTTTTAAAACAAAGGTCCAACAAGCGAACCCGAAGCAAAACAAGCTAACTAAAATCCAACAAAATATCGATTCCCTTCCCCGCAGCTCCCGCGACTTAAAAGGTAGTGCCTCCAAATGAGACTCATCATCGGGTTTCACATGAAAAAATGCAATGCCTACACCAAAACACTACGAATATTCTCAATAAACCTAGGAGATGCGTACACGGAACCTGTTAAAGTCCCGGACGACCAAAACCAAAGCATCTTGATTGTCGCAAGTATTAGTGATGCAAGTCTCAGGTTAAGATCAAATACACCTACCCTGATTCGGATTCCCATAGACACATAGTCATACTACCAATGGGATTTCGAGGGGTCTATCTAGAGCGAAGCTGTTTCCGTACCATCGGCAAACACAACCTCCTATCACACTTGCATAAGTATCCATACTTAAATATATGAGAACTACGTTGTTATGCTTCCATAACACGCACAAGTGAAATACTAGTATATTCCGCATTATCGATGTCGAGTCTCAATAATACTACGACTAGGGATATTTAATGATTAAACCTTTATGGATTGATATCGTCCCATATCTTATTAATCCGGAACTAATCATAAGGACTTTTATCATTTATATATTCAAGTAATCTAATTACAAAATGATAAAATAGCAATTTCCATTGTCACATAATTATTGTCCAACACTTCCTACATCAAATTTGAGAAATGATAGTCCAATTGTGAAGGTGTCTGTGAACGTATATGCATCCATTATTTTATATGATTTAATTAGATATTATAGGTTAACACGCGTTCTAATATATTAATAGATTGTTGTAAGTGTAACATCTCATATGTTTAGCATGTCTATCATGGTCATATAGTTCATGCATATGATATATGTAGGGTTTGTGTGTGTGAACCGATCCGTACAAGTCAAATTCAATCCTTATGTAGAAGATTGAGATTTCAGCATTTGCATTTGTGGTTCGTTCATTTTGGCATTCGAATGCAACCAGCGTTCGCGTTTTTAAATATTCTTCATGTTGTTCGAATGAAACTTTCTAGAGAGATTTCATTTGAGTTGCATTCTTTTGTGCATTTGAATGAAACTCCCCAGTAGGCATGCGTGCGTGTGGCGTTCGACGGGTCTTCAAATGAACCTGTGATTTTTAGACCGAAAATTCTAGAATTTCAGCCCATTATCAATAGAGCCCTTTAGATATTTCTTTCCCATCTCTCTCACGTCACTCTCTCAAGTAAAAACCACCAATTTCCTCAGCAATTCAAGCTCGATTTGGAGAGTTTTTCAAGCATTTCTAAGTTCTAATTGGAAGCAAGTAAGCTCTTTCTCCTTATTTCTAGCTTTCATTTTGCATTTTATCATGGATATCTCAAGTTAGGGTTGAAACCCATGATGACTTATGCTCTTTTTTCTTCTTTTTTATGATTAGAAGATTTTCATGCTTAGAGCAGTGAGTATTGACATGATATGTGCAAGATTTAAGTTGAACCAAAACCTATGGTTCAGGTTTGGTTATTACCATGGGTGAGAATATAGTTATGCATGATTTTCAAGAGATGGGGAGTGAACTAAGATTCATGTATTTTTGTTGTTGTAATCATGATTTACATGAGATATAAGTGCCATGTATGTGTTGGGTGTGCTTGTTGGGTGTGCTTGTTGGGGGTTTGGTTGTAAGAATTTCTTTGTTGTGTTGAGAGATATTTCAAGTGATTAAGTCAGTTACGTTAAAACATCCCTTTAGCTAGTCATGAGCATGTCATGTATGAGTAGCATTATCAGTTCATCATAAGATGAGTAATGTATCAGATAGCTCAGGATGTTAGAAAAATATCCTGAGACATCTCGTCAGTATGGGTACACGCATTACATCATTCATGTGTATGACGAGGATCATATGTCCTAGTACACTAATCGTGTTTGAGTACATGTTCAATAGATTCCTCACAGCATGGGTTTTTCGGTCCCACCCGAGTACGTTAGCATTTCGATGTCAAGTTCTGTGAGTGAACAATATACTTATAATTTTTCCATGTTATTTATGAATTATCTTTCCAGCTTACGTATTGTCACTTACGTTTTATGTTCCAAGTTTTCAAGAGAAGCGGCTATGCTTCTAGATACAATTTTAGTTTACATCTATGTCACTTGTCTTGTGTTTATGGTTATGATTTCAAACTATACATCCTCATAGGAGGTACTGGCTAGGGTTTCATTCGGATGGTGTTCATCCCAAACTTATTCTAAAATAGATAATGGGTCTCATACGAGCATTGTTTGCATAAGCCAATACACATGTCATTTATGTGTATGATTCCATGTTTTACGTTTCATTCGAACCTCATGTTTATAGTTTTCAGTCTATGACATTCATGATTTCCAATTATGTTTAAGTCCATGTTTGACATCTTTCCAAGCGTCATGGTTTTAGTTTAAAGTTGATGTTTTCATGAATCATATTTTCATATTACTACCATGTAGTTCATATTTCTAGCTCATGCAAAAATGTTCAAAAGTCTTAATGAACATGATTTTCAAGAAACTAGAAAAGGATAATGTTTTCAAATGTCAGTATAATACAGTTTGCTCAACACAACGATCCTGATACACTCAGTTTAGCAAGTCCAATGGTTCAGATAACCTTCTTAGACTATTACAATTACAGCTCAGCTTCCCCCACTTACACGGTGCTAGGTCTCACTAAGTAGATTTCATGTCATCGGGTTCCAATACTGGTGATGACTTCATGACTTTGACATATACAAGCGTACGCGGGGGTGATGACTCAATCTCGGTACCTATAGTGATGTGGGAGAGACATCTCAATCCTGATAGTTCCATATGTGTTTTCAAGTTTAATTGATTTCTTTGGAGTATCGGAACACATTTTTAGTTTTAAGTTCAAGTATAACAGTTATAATTCATGTTTATAGATTTTAGTTCATGATTATAGTTTATGTTTTCTGTCTACAGTCATGTTTATAGTTTATAGATAAAAAGATATAGTTTTCAGTAAATAGCACAGTTTCTAGTAAAGAATACAATTTTCAGTTAAGAGGAATAGTTTTCAGTTGAGTTTTTGTTTACAGACAAAGTATGTTTATAGTTCGCAATTGTGTTTCTTATGTTTTTAGTTATAGTAGTTCTCAGACATGTTATGTTTTCAAGTCGACATTTTCAAGACAATGTTACAATTTCAGTTTCTTATTGATGTGTAAAGTTCATGTCGTGGTTTTAGACTCATGGCATGTTTTTAGTTCTATGTAGTACCCATGTCACCATGTGTTAGTTTCCAGTTATGTACATGTTCTCTGATATGTTATAGATAAATAAGTTAAGGTTACGTATGACTTAGGATATAGGTTTGACGTAACTTTGCAGTTATTTATGTTTATGGTATCATACTATTTTATGTTATGCTATACGTTTAATCACTAAGTTAGTCGTTCAACTTATTCCTTTCAGATTCAATTTGGGTGCAGGTCTTCACGTATGTGGATGACGATGCCTTGAGGGTGGTGGACAAGCAGCTACAGTAATTAAGGTCAAGTGTTTATATTCACATAGTTAGGGCCTGTTAGTTGAGCGTGGTATCATGCATGTCTTGCGAGTGTGTGTTAAAAAGACATGTAATTCATGTTATAGTCAGTATTTTGCATGTATTAAGTTAATTCATGTATTATTATGCTTAATCATGCATATTTATAGCAAGTAATAAGATTAGACATGTATGTACAGCATTGCACGTAATAGCTAGCTCAAGTAATCCATGTGTAGTAATCATACATGGTTTAAACAGAGTTAACCACCTCAGGTTTGGGTTGGCTTTATCCACGGGTTTAGGGTGGTTTGGTATAGTTATGTTTTGAGCAGTCCATGCGAATGAAGCATGTTTATATTCAGTTCTTGAGAATATGTGTAGACATTGTATTTTTACGCATAGGCCGATGACGAGTCTCTTATGGGAGCACCACCCGATAGTTTCGAAAGTTAAATTGTTAAATGTCAGAAGGGGAGGGAACTCCAAAGAATTCAGAAAAAATAACCAATTCCCGACCGAAAATCACCAATGTCCAGCCAACATTCTCTTCGATCAGAATATCCGGCCGAATGTATATTAAAAAAAACCTAAAATCGGCCATACATATGACAATTGTCAGTGAGGTGCAACTTTTTAATCACTTGAATCACAAATATGATTAAGGTCTGGCCAGATATATATTTCAAATAAATATCTAGCCAGACATGTATCGAGCTGTCAGCCAGTGTGCAAATTTTCAATAACTGAAATTACGAACCTGATTGATGTCCAGCCGGAGGTATGTCTCAAGTTTGATTTTGTAGTTGACGTTGTAGATTGACAATCACTGGAGATAGAGAGGGGATTTGATTTCCCCTTCCCTTTTTTATTCAGCCTGAACACTATAAAAGGGTCTAACTCTGCACAAATGGTCATTAACAATTTTGAATATGGAACCTAAGGCTGAATTTCTAATCCATGGCAAAAAAGTCCTGAAATCTGAAATCCAAACTTTGAAACTCTGTCATGCGATCCCACGAAGTCTTTGGAGTTCACACCCCATCCAGTAAGCAATCTAACAACAATTAGCCACTCAGAGATGTTTTCTAAGCCAAACTACATTTAAGGTACGATCTCAGGACCCCTTTAACCTTTATTTTATGCATTTTATATTTCTATCCTCACACAATATCTCTTGATAGACTTGATATATATTCGATTGAACATACAATTGTCATAAAAATGGCTAGCCGTATGATACAAACATCCAGCCATATTATTTTTTTAATTAGTATTGTATCATTATTTTATTGTTATTTTCCTAGTTTTTATGTTCGCTTTCATTATTATATTGTCATATTTAATATATTATTAGCATGCATGTTTCTGATTTTTTTCAAACGTCTGATCCATGAAAGTTATCTGACTAGGCCGATTATATTTACGATCAGGGATTCCTAATCGTGAAATATATCCGACCATATTCAATTATTATTGTTTTCTTTTGGTATATAGGATGGAAACCCAGACATAAATTTCATAGGCAAATCCGAAAGGACAATAGTATGGTATGTACTTAGGATACCACTTCATGTACCACTAGAAAATAATTTTGAAAAAGCCTCCAGAAGGTCAGTTTTATATAATTACTATCTTATTAATTACTGTCTTATTGCTTAATTATTGTCATGTTTAATTACAATCTTTTTGCTTTTTCCTCGGTTCTGTAATTATTTATTTACCATTATGTTATTATTACTATTATCTACGCATGTTGAATCAATGTTATGTTTATGTTTTACGATGAATATGCGGCAAGACTTGCACTAAGTCTGGTCGGACTTTAGTTTCATAAAGAATGTATGGCCTATCTTTTACGAAGTCAAACTGGCGAGACAAGTACTCTATCATGTTTACTTTATTGTCTTTCTTTACTATTGATATGTTTTTTTAGTCGTTAATTTATTGTTATGCTTACTGCATTATTACTATTATTGTTTTTTTACTCTTTTATCTTCTGCTTCATAAAGAACATTTGACTAGACATGAACTATGTTCGGCCGGACATTAATGACACATAAAAATGTCTAGCTAGGATTCCTTTATTAGGCTTAGTCATTTGTAAATGGACGACCTTTATCTTTTAGTGATGGAAACAAAATGAGGTAGCCAAGGTTTACCTTTTAGCATATGAGAGAATGAGTTTGTGTACCTCATGTCGGTACACAAGCTAAGCCAAACCTATGGAATATTTTGGACTTACCACGTGTGTGGGACGAGTAAGGTTCGAAGGATATATGCTAATGATTGAGCATACTATGCATTTTTAGTGTCCTAGACATGCCAAGGATCTCAAAACAAGATTTGTGTGTAAATAAATCAAGTGAAAGTAACGAAAATACTCACATTGATCGGTAGAGAAGTTTCAAAAATTTCATTGGATGATGGAAGCTCCAAGCTTGAAGTTGAGTTTCAAACTCTTAGGTGAGTTTCCTTATCACCTCACAAGACTCATAAAGTGTTAGCTTTAATGGAAAAATTGAAACAAAATTTTTCCTTGGTGAGAAGCAAGTTTCGGCTTTGGTAGAAGAGGGAGAGAAGATGAATAGTTCCTTGTTTCCAAAACAAGTGTGTTGTGTATGTTTTTCCAAAAACTAGGTTGGTGTAATGAAAAAAATTCATTAAATGCAAGCCAACTACTCACATCAAACTTATGACACTTGATGTAAGTTGTGGGTCCCACCACAATTAAATTCCTAATTTAAGTTGACTAACACAACACACTTTGGGCCCGATTCGTTTAATCCGACTAAACGAATTTTCCGTCGTAAAATAATTAAATCCAATTTAATTAAATAATTATGCCTCGTAAAATTATTACGAAAGTCGCTTACGAATTAATTCCAAATTAATTTTTTCGCTTGAATTAAAATCCAATTTCAATTCCGTATTGAAATCCAATTTCAATTAATATATCTAATATATTATCTTAGCCCAATTAAATAAATTAAATAGTAAAATCCAATTTAACTATTAAATTTACTTTGCCGATTAATTCCAAATTAATCGCGTTCTCTCTTATAGATGAATTTAATCCCAGATAAATTCTTGACGTAATTAATCCCAGATTAATTTTCCCTCTCATAATTAATCCAAGATTAATTCTATTTGTGTCAATGTCATTGGTGAATCTTTGGGAAGTGACCCAAGAGATCTCTGGATATGTTGACAATAAATACGGTCATCGTGTTGGAGTTTACTAAGGTCCCAAGGATCAATAATCAAGCATGAAACACATGTGAATACATACGAGGAGTTGCAGAATACTCAAATCGATCGGTTGAGTGACGCGAGAGGCAACAAAAATTCAACTTTCTACTCGGCAGTGGACTGGTACATGCCTCCTGTGAGCTGCTACTGCCTCCTCCAAATTCGGCCATGGGTGAGCTCCAAGCTTCGTCAAATGATTCCCGGCTCATGGGTGGACTTCCCTATCACCTTCGCATGTCTCTCGGAGTGCTAGCTCTCTTGATTTTTGCCACAAAAACCAAGCACTTTGGCTTCCCTTCTCATAATTTTCTGCAAACCAGAAACCAGAAAGTTTCAGCCCATGGGCGTGAGGAAGAAGAGAGAATGGAGAGAGAGAGAGAGTTGTAATGTTTTCCAAAAACAAGTTAATGAATGATATACCAAAAAATCAAATAAAATGGTATAAGTCATTTTCATTTAATCACACTTGAGTGTAACACACTCAAACATCAACTTACATCAAGTCAATCAAGCTGTCAAGTCACATCACTCAAAGCGACAAGTGATTAGCGATTTGACGCTGAAGTGACTAGCGATTTGACGCTTGATGTGACTAATGATTTGACAATTGATTTGACTTGCGTGCCGCACTCGAATTTGAAATGCTAATGCGTTCGCAAACAATCTCAGGCTCGGGTTTGCTAATTCCAAATTAACGAATTTTCCATTGCGTCGTAATTAAATGATTACGCCTAGCGAAATCACTATACACGTCGCTAACGAATTAATTCTAAATTAACTCATTTGCCCGAATTAAAATCTAATTTTAATTCCGCGTCGAAATCTAATTTCGTTTAATATATCGAATATATTAATTAATCGATTAATTCCAAATTAATCATTTTCTCTCTTTAAATAATATTTTATCCCAGATAAAATATCTCCGTAATTAATCCCAGATTAATTTTCTCTCTCATCTAATTAATCCCAGATTAATTAAAAGTGCGAGTCATACGTCATCAGTGAATCTTCGGGAAGCGACCCATGAGATCCCCGGATATATTGGCAGTAAATCGAGTCGTCGGACTATCCGAACAAGTAAGTACCTCGTACTACGTTTATACCGATTTACAAGACAAAGTTGGCTTCTAGCAAAGCGCCATGCCTACCCAATTCACCAGAAATATCCTTACATGAATAAAGGATCTATATCAGACGTAGTATACGTAGTATTGCGTATTTCGATCCAGTATCGGATGATAACATGCAAGGCCTGGGGCTGGTTCAGTATCTGCCCCGTACGAAGCATATATCAGATTACTAGCAACTAGTCTCTTTATTATCAGATAATCATGACCAAGTCATATTATCCAGACGGTTGCAACCTTTTTAGAGAACCAGTTCTGTATCCCTACGCAATCATCATCTCCATATGATTGGAGTGACACTTCTGTCTTGACATCACACCCAACACACTAGGATTCTCAATATACCCAGCATAGGCGTACACAGAACCTGTTAAAGCTCTGGACAACCGCAACCAAAGTATATTGATTGTCGCAAGTATTAGTGGTGCAAGTCTCAGGTTAAGACCAAATACACCTACCATGATTTCGGACTTCCATAGACTCATAGTCATACTACTAATGGAATTTCGAGGGGGTCTATCCAGAGCAAAGCTGTTTCCCGTACCATCGGTAAAACACAACCTCCTATTACACTTGCATGAGTATCTTATACCCAAATATATGAGAACTATGTTGTTGTTCCCTCACAACGCGCACAAGTGTAATACTAGTCTTTTACGTATTTATCGATGTCCAATCTCGATAATACTCTGACTAGAGATATTTAATGATTTATCCTTCGTGGACTGATACTGTCTCATATCATTCTCCGTCCAGGAACAAATCATATGGACCTCCTATCATTTATACATCTAGGTGATCTAATCACAAATGATAAGAGTGCAATCTCATTTGTCACATAGTTAATTTTTACAACAACACCATGATCTGTATAAATAGTGACGCTGTGGGCCATAATTGTCCAACAATCTCCCACTTGGCCTATAGCCAGTCACTCGAGTGTCTTACACCCGAACTATGTACGGTTGGCTCAAATTGCTGAGAAAAGGCTTTCGTCAGCGGATTTGCACGATTACCGTCTGATGCGATTTATACGTTCATCACATCGCCATGATGTATGATCCAAACGAATCAGATGAATATCGAAGTATGTATATGGATCATTGATGAGACCATTAATTCTTTTGCATGTGCTGACACCTAGCTCAGCTGCTAACAGAATTATATCTAATCTAATTAGATTTATTATCGACCCAAATGGCTTCTATTGCTGCCTCAGCTGCAGCAATAACTTGCATTTGTTGTTTATTCGGTAACAGTATCTTGCTTGGAAGATTTCCAGCTCACTGTTCCGTTATTCAAAATGTATAGTACCGTTTGTGACTTATAGTCATTTTATCAGTTGGGAAACTTGCAGTAGTGATTCCAGTCACTTCAAGTTCTCCTTCTCCACTGATTACATCATCATTAGTTCTCTAAGATACTAACGGATGTTCTCAATATCAATCCAATGACTATCACTTGGATTGGCCTGTTTGTGAATCCATATGCTCAAAGCGTATGAGACACCAGGTCACGTACATTTTTCAATGTACGAGTTCTCGGAGTGTTTTCTCGAAAGCCTAGCTTTCACCGATTCTATTATGGAAATATCATTTCCAAGAAATAACTTGTCATCATTATTTATAGGACAGCCACTGTCAGTGCGCTCCCACTAACCCTCTTTTATACACAAGAATCTTTTCGTTTTGAATTAAATCATAAACAATTATGATTACATCAAAATGATAATTTCAAGAACCTATGTTTGCTTCAATCCAAACATGGATCGAATAACCTGCAAACCTTGTTTGCTAGTTTTAGTACGACAAAACCGACAGGATGTTGTAAACATCCTCCAAAAGGTTTCCTTTTCAGGAAAGCGATTTTCCCGTTAAGCTGACATATTTCATAAATGAAACATGCAGCTTTAGCAAGCATTATCCAAATGGATTTACCGTGGCAATAGGTAAAAGGTTGAATCGTAATCAACACAATGTTGATAACGATACCTTTCCACTAAAAGCCTAGCTTTATACGTTGGTATGTTTCCTTCCATGTATATATCTTGAAGACTTATATAGTACCAATAGGCACAATGCCTTGCGGTACATCAATTAGTGTCTAAACTAAGTTGATATACATGGAATCCATTTCGGACTCATGACATTTTGCCATAATAGGGAGTCGATACCTCGTATCACTTCCTCATACGTAGTCAGTTGGTATACATTAATAAGATAGACATCTTTATGAGGTGAGATCAGAAACCCATACCCCAGGTTGTTTTCTGACTCTTTCCGACATATGCGGTTCTTGTGTATTCGAAGATTACTGGTATAGTTTCATCCTTGATGAATCTATTTGTGTTCCATTAAGGAATAGGTGCCAGGAATAGTATTACTCCGATTTTCATCGAGTTTTACTATCCTCCAACTTACAACTGCATATAGGTATTCCTCTCAGGAAAACCACATGGCGAGCAACAATCTAATTGTTCTCTTGTGAGTTGTATAAGTACTATACTTATGTATCCCTAGGATAACCTACAATTGGCACTTATCCAATTTGGGTTTTAGTTTGGTATCATCCAAACATATGCCTAGCATTCCCAAATTTACAGGAATGAGAAACCCGGTTTCTTTCCCTTTCATATCTAAAATGATATCTGTCAAACAGACTATTATGGAACCTTATTCTAAATAAGTTCTTGCACTGTATTTGTGTATCCGTTGAAGGAAATGGTAGCTCAGAGTGACTCATGATTAACCTTATCATGTCTAACAAAATTCGATTACTCAGTTCGGACACACCATCAAAATGATGTGTTCAGGGAGGAGTCCTCATCGAAATAATACTATACTCTTTCATAGTATATTAGAAACTTATTGCTTAAGTATTTTCCATTACGGTCTCATCGTGACGGTATAATACTTTAGCCAGTCTGTTCATCTATTTCGTGTCGAAACTTTAAGAGTTTCCGATTTATGTTCTTCAAAAGAAACACATAACCATAACGCGATGCCACATCCGTAAAGGTCACAAAATATTCATATCCACATCTAGCCTAGCTAGAAATGGGCCCACTTACTTCACTATGAACTAGGGCTAACAGATCGGTGGCACTTACACTTTTACCAAGTAAAGGTGTTTTAAGCACTTTGCCCAATAAACTAGATTCATAGACTTTATTTGAATAGTATCAAATATGTCCTAGTACCCACTTTTCAAAAGTGTGGATATACGAGTCTTGTTTAATTGTGTCCCAGACAACAATGCCACAAATTAGTTTCTTCTGATCAAATCAGTTTGAGCTATTGTTTGTCATGTAATGTGTTTGAGATATATTTATATTCAAAATATAAATGATGTTATTCACATCTAATGTGTTTATCTCAATATCATCTTTATATAATAAAACACTTTAGTGTTCTAGAATATAAAGGTCAATCTGCAATGGATTAAACACTGATATAGAGATAATGTATCTAGTCAAACTAGTTACATTATAACATTTTCCTAATTTAGGTACAAACCCGAAGGTAGTTCCTAAAATAGGTATCTACGGTTGAAACAGCATTTTTCGTCTCGTTTCCATTCGTAGATTAATCTCTATTGAAGTCAGTATCCTGTTCACAACAGATTCTGAACATCAATACATATATTTTATGAATCACACTAAGTATTTAAAATCCAATTTCAATACTAGTAGTGAACATAATCTTGACAAACATATTTGAAGTCAGAGCTTTGCTCGTCTTCAATTCCTTCATGTCTGCTTTGTCCAAACGGCAGTCACGCTTCCGCGATCCCGTTTGCCAAAATTTAGGCAGACATTTTGGGATATGTCTTTTATCTTTCTAAAAGATCATAAAGATTTTGCTTTTGCCCTTTTCAACACTCCAGAAGCCTTTGGCCAAGCCTCGGACTTCTAGAATATCGAAGTAAGGTGCGCCTTGCGCTACTTGCCTATTGCAAATTTTGACTTTGTCTCCTTGAGAATAGTCATTAACTCTCCAAGAGTTATTCATTGCAATTTAGTACTTCTAAAATCTAAAGATAGATTTATGAAGATCCTTCAATTTCATTATCAAACTTTAAGGATCTAATCCTTAGTTCTGATTCAGAAATTAAGGAGTCTACTACGACAAGCTTAATGGATTAAGCATTTAAGTTATCATTACATGATCTTCCAAAGATCATGCTCTACTATTTGCTTAACTTCGGGCTTTAGGCTCAATATGTTATTTTATCAAATAAAGTAAATTATTAGTTTCCAGGATCATCCTGAATTTATTCCCAATTTGAAAATTAAGCCATTTAAATACATTTTCCCCAGGATTATGTTTTAAATGTTAATCTTTCATTTTTATCTTGATTTTAATAGTCCAACTATTTAATCAACGATTTCGGTACTATTTATTATAATGATTACTATAGTCCAACTATTTAATCAACTATAATTTAATAGATTAAAATCAATTATATTGATTACTATAATCCAATTATAAAATCAACTATAAATGAATAGTTTGAATATAGTCCAACTATTTATTAAAACAACAATTTAAATATTAGTCCAACTAACATTTAATTTATTTAACGACAGATGATATTTGTTTTGAGAGCGTATGTCAAGTAATTAAACGAGTATTGGAAATTCAATTCTTGCCTCCCACTATTTTTCGGCGAGCCTCTAACCCTCTGTCGAGTACTCGGGAAACCGTGTTTCCTAGTGGGCTAGGATCCCGTTAAATATCACACAATCTTGACTTTGGCCAACAAATTGTATGATAATTAACTAGGTAGATCTCTAAGATCAATTGGATCAAATCCAATTCCTAGATCCGGTAGGGGGACTTCCAAGTCCGAAATATATATCTTATATATGCCAATACATCCAATGTATTACCTAACCTTTTTCCTCTGAATCAACTAAGCCTTGGCTTTGGCACAACAAACATAGTGATCCCAGTCAAGCGCGACCCATTGACCCTGGAAAGCTTCATAATCAATGTCGATGGACAAGAAGTGGTCTTAACTTTGGCCAACAAACCACAACTTGGACAAGACACCAATATGGAACAAAACTCTCGTGATTCAAACACATCTTCGACGGACAAAGGCCTTGACTTTGGCCAACAAGCCAATGCCAGTCTCGGATCTTGAGTGAGAATCACTCAATGGAAGGAAAGACGCTTAATATTGTTTGAGGGTTTTTCGCGTGCAAAATGGCAACCAATTTATTATCTTTGTTAAGGTCTTATCATCATACGCCATCAAACATGCATTCTAAACAAATAATAAAGCGCATATGATAAAATAATAATGATATGCGGATGGATACTTTACACATTGATCCTAGATCAAAATTCTCCCTTTTCTCTCTCCTGCTAGCACATGTATCACTTCTACCCGTTACACTACACTTCTAAAGAAACCTCATTTACATTGAGGGGAATAGGTGAGAAGAGAATAAAAAGAATAAGGAGGTAATAAGGCTGGACACGCAGGTCCAATTAATAAATTCCAAATTTATTACAACAATTTCTAAAATTGCCCCACCCATCTAATATCCATCCGATATACATTATGCATGCATCGCAACCATGTATTCACACAAGCATGTTATCAATCAATCTAATCAAATTAATTAATCTGATAATTAGTGATCATCCAATGTTCAAACAACGATTTTTATTTTGCTCGAGTCAAACTCATTTTGCGAATAAGTACTCAAAGTACGATTTCTCAAATTAAATTAAACTACATAATTAAATCCAATTCAATATGCATTTAATTCTAATTCGCTTATTTAATTCCAAATTAAACATTACACTTTAATAATAAACCTTTTAAGACTTAAATTCTAAATTTAATCGCAACGGGTCTCAAAGCCCGATTAACGTCCAACGTCCATTTAATTAAAGTCCAATGGGCTTTTAATTAATTTCTTAAGGTGTGGACTTTTGGTCAACTCGGGTCGAACCCAATAACCAAAGTCAAATCCGGGAGTTACCCCATAAGCCTAGAAATCAATTTTGACCCATTAGGCCCAAGTAAACTTTAAAGGTCCATTAGTCGCATTTGGGCTTTATGGAGGCGGTTTTAACCCAACTTAGTACAACTAAGCCCAATAACAACATTTCAAGCTCAAATCCAATTATGGCCCAACATAATTAAATTACCAAATTACAAATTCCCAATTTAATTACACAAAATGTATTAAATAAATAATTACCCAATTAAAATTCTAAAACATCAATTAGCCTGATTAATCATGCTCTTCAATATTAAATCATGTCCAACATAATTTAATCAAAAATCAAACCCAATCATGCTTATATTGTTCTCGGCAATTTGGGGATATTTATATCTGATTCGGTTTCAATCCAATTAAATCCACAATCGACATAAATCAACACACCCAACATGATTCCAACTCATCCAATGATTAAAATCAAAAATCACCAAGATCACATTTAGGGCACCACATTCGGCCATCACAAAATTTTGGACAAAAATTGTTCCAAACCAATTTTCTTGAAATTGATCCAATCAAACTTCAATTCAACATGATTTAAGCATATTCAAACATCCAATTTAATTAAATCATGCTCAAAATCAATTTACCCAAATTTTAAGCCCTAAATCAATTTCATGTTTTTCCTTGCTCATGATACCATTGTTGGAGTTTACTAAGGTCCCAAGGATCAATAATCAATCATGAAACACATGTGAATACATACGAGGAGTTGCGGAATACTCACATCGATCGGTTGAGCAACGCATGAGGCAATAAAAATTCAACTTTCTGCTCGGCAGTGGACTGGTACATGCGGCAGTGAGCTGCTACTACTGCCTCCTCCAAATTCGGCCATGGGTGAGCTCCAAGCTTCGCAAACGATTCCCGGCTCATGGGAGGACTTCCTTATAACCTTTGCATGTCTCTCGGAGTGCTAGCTCTCTTGATTTTTGCCAAAAAAAACTAAGCACTTTGGCTTCCCTTCTCATAATTTTCTGCAAACCAGAAACCAGAAAGTTTCAGCCCCTTGGGGGTGAGGAAGATTAGAGAATGGAGAGAGAGATAGTTGTAATTTTTTTCCAAAAACAAGTTAATGAATGATGTACCAAAAAATCAAATAAAATGGTATAAGTCATTTTAA